>VXAY01004333.1:174424-260203 GCA_013399855.1 Oxyruncus cristatus | reverse complement strand
GCTCCGGCGGAACGGGGCAGGTGGGGCGGCCGGGCGGGCAGGGCCGGGAGAGGAGGGGGAGGCGCTGGCGCTCTGCAGCGCGCTGTTGCCATGTGAATTATTGACACGGTGTGTGTGCCTTTAATAACGCGGCGCGCCTGCAGCGGGCTGGGCGGGAGCGCACCGCACCGCCGAGCCCCAAGGAGCACCCTGGGTGGCTGCAGAGGGGACGAGACTTGGAGGGAAGAACCGAAAGGCGATGAGTGCATTTCTGAGACCCAGAGCGCTGCGAGGAGATGTGTCTGGATCGCTTCAGCCAGCCTGTCACATCAGAAAAAAATTAGCACCTGACGTTAATTGTGAAACAGGCATTTCGAATTTTATGTTAAGCTAAATTTACTCCTGCATGTAAGTGCCTCACGCTATTTCCGTCGTGGAGCACAGCCCGTGCTTTACTGAACCGTGTGGTTATTTTTTCCTTTGTAAGGAGGAGAAGAGAGACAACAGATCAATATACGCTTGTACACGTGAACATGGCTAGTGAGCAGAAAATGCTTCTGTGCATTAGAAGAGGACCGGCATCATTGCCAAATATAAATGGAAGAACAAGTTGTTGGTGGATTTTCATTTACTTGATCTGGTCTCTGCAAGCAAATTGTACACCATTAATGCCTTCAAGCTTACTCCTTTTAACTCCTTGTCTTAGAGAGGACACAAGAAAGTTTCCATCTACACCACTTCAGGGTGGCTCTGGATCCCTTTTGTGGTGCTTCCCTCAGTCCTGCTCTGGGGGACACACAGTACCCAAGAGGCCTTAAAGCCTCTCCAGGCAACAGTTGATCCTCCTGTCTGAATATTCCTTGCTGAATTGTGAATGTGGTGCTCCCTGCCCAGGGAAGTATCCTCTTTCTGTGTTGCAGTGTCCTTTTACATCTGGTGGCTGCTATCATGTCCCTGTGCCATGTTTTCTTTATGATGACCAGCTGCAATTTGTCCACCTGTACCGCTGTCTCTGGCCACCAACTGCCCTCAGCTCTCCTCCTGTTTCCCCTCAGTTGGTACCTGCAGCCTCCACTGAGCGGTGCCTCAGCTTCTATGTGTGCAGGGGGTAGCCCTACCTCCAAAAAACAACTCCTCTAATAGCTTTTTTATCATATTCTGTGCTTTCCAAGCAACTTCTTGGGATTATTTTGAATTCTTAATTCATCCTCCAATCTGTTTGGAGTCACTCCCCAATTAATACCAGCTCTGAAGGCTGCTAATGAAAGATTCCAGGACAGACCCCTTTGGAATTGTATTTATAATCCACCTGCTTGCTACTAAACCACTGATGATGGCTCTTTCCACAGTTTTGTACCCACTGCCTACATTTTTAAATAAACTGAACTTCGTTATTTATGAACACATGTGTAGTGGCTAACTAACACAGGGATGAGTGCAGGCCTCTCTTCCATATCAAGGGCTGCTCCTCCATTGCCAAAAGAAATTTGGCCAGCTTGCCCCAGTTTCTTGTTGACAAGTTCATGTTAATAGTTGTTTATCTTATTGCTTCCTTCTGTCTGTTTACAAGTAGTGTGTCCATTTGTACTAGATGCTTTGTGGGGGAAAAAAATCTGGCTGGTCTATTTTTTTATTTATTTACTTATTTATTTTTTTCAAATGCCATCTTAAAGATAGGTATCAATTTTGCCTATTCCTATCAGCAGGGTCCTTGGCCATCATCTATGAATTCTCGGAGATAAACACTTGTGTTTCCAACGCTGTCTGAGCCACTTCCTTCACTACCCTGGTATGAAGTGAACACCTCTTAAGTTACCTAAGGACCCTTGTAACTAGTTGTGTCTCATTCTGGGCTGAAACCTTATTCCCTTGTCATTAATATGTATTATGTCAATCACCTGATCACAAGTGGCCTCTTTTAGCCAAGACTAGTGCAAAGAAGTCCCAAGGCACTCCAAGTCTTCTTGGCATCAGGCAATAGCTTTCTCTGATGAAAGAAAGCTTTTGACTTCTTCTTACCAGTGATGTACTCATCAAACAATTTCTTGTTACTTGCAAAGCTATTGCTAGTTAAGTTTTATTTGTTGAACTGGCTTTTTTTAATTTGTCCCTATCTGCTCTTGGCAAGTGGCACTTCAGCACTCACCCCATGGAAACCTGATCTGCTTTCTCTGTGCTTGCTTTTCGTGAGCTCATGATTAGCCCAATCATCTGCTACCTAGCATTCCCAGATTTCTTCTGCAATGGGATCATTTGGGTTAGACAGGTCTTCTAGAAACTCCTAGCTACCACTCATTGTCTTTTTCCACAGACCTCATCATGGCCTGAGACTTGCAGAGTGAAATGTTGAGGGGAAGAGGACTTTGGGAGCAGAGGTCTCAAGCTGAAGTTCTGAGGAAAGAGAAATTTGGCTGAAGAAAGCAAAGAATTGAAAACTGGGAAGACATGGGAAGGAAAAGAAGAGCCCTTAGAGAAGTAAGTGGGATTACTGTGAATGAGTAGATCTGTAGAAAGATAATAAAGTCATACAGTACAATGAAAAGCCCATAACGAGAGGTTACAACCCTTACCCAAGCTAATCAAACATTTTCATCCTCAACGCCTCCTCTGGGCTGCTCGTACATCCTGAGTTTTTGTTTGGAACTGAAATATTTCAAAGGTAACATGTTCCTAAGGGTTACGTATTTTTACATAGTAGGAGTTCTGCCCTTGACACAGTGATTGTTGAGAGACTGTTTCTGCATAGAAGAAGGCAGCAGACAAAAGAGGGAAGAAAACACATTTCTAAGAGCTAAGAAATAAATTTTTCGTGAAATAAGTACGACTGAAGCAAAACTTCATGGAAAAATACCTCTCAAATGACAGAAATGCCTTTACATATTCCTGTGAAAATTGATTTTGGTTTAAATGAGGAAATGAAAAACATTCGAAAGGAATATTCCAGCTGTGTGGTGGAGCCCACACATGAGCAAATGCTGAAGTTAAGAGGCAAGCTTCTCTCTGCTGAGCAAGGCTTCTTAAGGAGCTATGTTTTGTGATGAAGCAAGGTTTCTCCAGCAGTGCCTCTTTGACCTCAGGAGACACCGAACCTTTCAGATACCCCTTCACCAGAGTACGGAAAGATACCATTTAAAAGATTAGCTGCATTCCAAAAGATAATGAATCAATGTCTTTTGGCTGATTTTTTCCACTTTTATTGAGTTATATTAGGAAAATTGCTTACCATTACAATATGGTTCCTCACCACTTTGGGGAGGAGGAGCAGAAAAGATGAATATGGCCTACTCTGACAGGAACAGTTTGATTACTCTATTGCAGAACAAGCCTTCTGTTGCAGAACGAGCACCCCACCACAGCTCAGAGGGTTTGAAGCCAGGACCCAGAGAAATATCATGTTTACAGAAAGGAAGGAGAAAATCAAGCTCCCTTAGCGTTAGAGTTAACGTTTGCACATTCCTGAAAGGCCAGCCACAGTACTTTGAAGAACTCCTGGCATAAATTCCTGGTTTATGTGGAATTTGCAACAACCTCATTCCACATAGCAACAATCCTAGCTATATTTTATTGGTTTATGGGATGTATGCTCCGTTGCCTTTTTTGTCTAAAGGAATCCTGTACTGTAGAGGTGAAAACATGACAGAGCAATAAACCAAAGCTACTTGGTACAAAGTTTGATTAATAATATCACCTATTGGAATGAAGACTACTTATATACTGGAGAAAACATGGTGTCTTCACAGGATCGCATGATAATTCAAGTTGCAAAGGATCAGGAGGTCTTTAGTCTCAACTCCTCTTGAAGCAGGGTCAGTTATGGGGTCAGATTTGGATGTGCATGCTTTATCAAAATGCTATAGGGGATGTTTCAGCTCACGAGGGCAGGGTGAGTACTGTGAGAGCGGGATGTGAGGTAGGATAAATGGAAAGAAAAAAGAATGAGTTCAAAATGGTAAAAGGGGCTAAGCCACCAGGGGAACAGGCAGGAAAGCCTGTGCTTATTTAGATGTGCTCTCTTCTGATCCTGATTGAACCAAAGACAGCTGACTTTCACCACTGTTGTGATGTCAGCAAACATTAGCAAAACTCACTGGCAAAATATTGTGTCCCTCCTGATGTTGATTCAAATAGAAAATGATGACCTATTACCTGTGTCATTTACTCTGCTGGCAGAGGTATGTACCTTATATGGGGAGGGATCCAGCCAGAGAAGGGTTCCCATCCCCTGTCTGCTAGGGATGTGAGCATGCTGGGGAATGTGGGTGGCTTTGTTTATTATCCTAAAACCAGAAAAAAGTATTTGTACACTAATTATTGGAAAAAATCATACATGTTGCAAAATCAAGCAATCTAACATGGTTTAACACTGTAACTAAGATTGCTTGGGCAATGTCAATTTGTGCCCCAGATCAGTGCATGTGCATTCTGATGTAACATTTAATGAATGGTGCATTATGATGCGACCTATAATTAAATTATTACTTACAATTTTTCTTGCAATCTCCTGTTTTGTTCAGTTAAAAATAAAAAGAAATGATTTTTTTTTTAGGATATGCTTGACTCTCAGAAGGATTTAAGTACTTAAAATACCTTTGAGAATCTGGGTCTTAATGAGGAGCAATTCAATATTTTGTTTTCTCCTTGTTCAATATGGAGCCCCATCACTTATTTAATGCACTAACTTCAAACCCTGCTCTAAAGAACTAATGATTAATATCCTCGTGGGATTTTTTTATTATTCTCTCTTTTGAAGTATCCAAGTGTTTCACAAATATTAATGCATCTATTTTCACAGTGTCTCCATAAGGGGGAGGTTTATTACCTTCTTGGGAATCTCAGAGGCACATAGGTTAAGGTAAAAACCTTGATGTTTTGGATACTTGCAGCTCCTAGCAGTTTATCATTCTAGAATGTGGTGCAGCATTTTGCATTTTTGAAGCACAGTTCCTGTTGGCAACTGTGATTGGGCAGTGCTTTTGTAAATCTGACTCCAGACTCTCAAGACATGTGCTCACAAAATTAGACAAATGCAACTAGAACAACATCATACAGTGCTTTGAGGAAGGGACAGAAGCCTGAGATCACTCCTGGGTAACATGACGAAGCAGCTGATGTAGCACTGGATTAATAAAGAATTATAACTAGGTAAGATAATTAGAGCCAGTTAACCTGGATTTAAGGAAAATATACTTTGTTACACTACCTTTTTTTTTTTTAATGACTTTATTAATTTGGTACTGCTGTGGACTGTTAGTAACTGTACAGTGAGAACGATAGACAGATGTTCACAACCTGGACCAAGATTACACCACACCTGTGCCACCAGAAAAATTTACCTCCACCAACTGCTAGATGGAAATCAGTTTCCTTTCCAACTTGCCTGCAGAGCAGTTTCTGCATGCACCCCTACTTTACAGTAGTGTAAATCAGTGAACTTTACTCAGAACAGCAACAAGAATTGTATAAACTTATCCTGATACTTTTCCTTGACGGGAGTTCAAGAGCTTTATACTTGTCAGCAGCCAGCCAGTTGACTTTCTAAGTTGTGAGTTTAATTCTCTGCAGAAGCAGTGACACTCCTTAACTCTTCATCCAGTCTCCCACCTCACTTGTGATTCACCTACCACTACAATTAACAGGGCAGTGCCATGTAGGGAACAGCTGCCTTCTCACTAAGGTGACCCACATGTAAAGCAAGTCTATCCTGTTCACTGAATAAAGCAAACACACTGTGGACAAAAGAGTAAGTAGTCATGTAATTAAAGGCTTTTCTCACTGTACATACATAAATATTATACACTTATATATATGTGTGTAAGACATAGCCATTATGAGAAAACACAGGGAAGCCAAATTAGATTTACACAAGCTATTTTACCTTGTGTAGTGTCGGACTTTCAAGTGCCTAATTTTGAATTCTTCATGGTGTTTTAATGTAGGGCTTTTTCTCTGTGTATATACATTAAAACAATGCAAAATAACTAATGGGTGCTTACATCAGACAAATTCTACAGTGTGCATAATTTTTAGACACAGCTTGTTTGAATACCTCAATGGAATGTAGTGAAATGAAGTAGGAATTAAGTCAGTCCAGTGGCTTTTTTATTTTAAACAGATCTTCAAATACTAGAATTAAATACATGAAATTAAATGAACAATTAAATTAAATGAAACAAGCTTTGAACTGGATTCCTGCTTCAAAAGACCAAAGTCTTTAACAGCATTCATTTTACATTCCCTTGGTCAGAAGATGGTAGCTGAATATCTGATGTTGAAAATCCACTTAGCGCAAATACACGTATATATTTTCTGCATCCTCCTCTAAGGCTGCTGACAGATTCTGAACAAAAAAACTGAGGCTGAAATAGTAATACTTATTTCAGGAGCAAGATGGGTACATTTCCACCTATAATGGGAATCACAGTCATATACATGCAGATGTCTACTGTCACTTTTAGTGTATAACTCAGTTTCTAAAGAGAAAGCAAAAACCAAACAGCACCTGGGGTATTCCTTAAGCATTATCAGAGGAAAGGAATCAGGACTCCCTGAGGGAACTCAGTGACTCAGTGTACAGTCCTCAGACAGATGAATTAAACCTTGCATGAAGATTAACTGAGCAAGAATGTGTATATACTACAGAAAGTAACCAAACAAATGTAAGGATAGAAACTCCAAGACTAATTGCCTCAAATGTGTGAATCACCAAGTTTTCCAATCTCGCAGGACCTAACTGGAATATTTCATAAAAATGGAACCTATAATCAAGAACCTTATTTGCACATTAAATATTTACCTTTGATTTTTTTTTTCTCCTTTTATACCTGGTTAAGAGACATTCTCAATGGGGAGTTCTTTCCATGCCTGTTCCTATACTGTATATGCAAGCTCAGACTCACCTAGCATCCAAATGATTTTGCCCTCAGTCCCTGCTTACATGGGCTTGGAGGAAGCTGCAGGGTACAGAAGCAAGACTTGAGCCGCTTCTATCCTTCAACACAGGCCCAAACTGGATGTTACATGTGGAGAGGCTGAGAAGGGGCAAAGTCTTAAACCATGTTGTGTAGCCACATGATGTTGGCATCCATCCATCTGTCTATTTATGCATTACCTGGCAGTCACTGCTGCTTGTACTCTACAAGCTGTGATCGCAGTTAGACTAGCTGATCACTGTAGGTCCCTTCCAACTCTTCTATTCTATTCTTAGGCAGGAATAACTGTGTTCCCTGCACAGACCTTGATAAATTTGACCTGAACAAATGCAGCCTTAGATACTTTCCCACTGCCCATCCATGGTGGACACCTGCACCCATGGCTCACAGCTCAGCTCATGGTTCTTTTGAATAAATCCTTTCCAGAATGTCAAGGAGAAGAGCATATTCTCTCTTCTTTAAATACAAACTAAGTATGACTGTGCACATACGGCTTAGAGGAAAAAAGAACATTAATTAGTTCAAATTGTAGAAAGAGCATTTGATTTTGCTCAAGAAAATTGTTATGAAACAAAATAATGGTTTTAAGAACAAAAGGGAAATAAAGAGATTGGGGGAAAAATCATAACACAATATTTAATATTTTTGTTGTATTTTCTATCAGCATTTGAAGATCTGAGAAGTAAGAGGCTTGCACTGCTAGAGTTAAGTAGTTTGTAGTTACCTGGAACCCAAGCCAGCTTGTGCAAATACAGCTCTGCAGTGCGGTTAGTCTGGCAGACTTTGTCTCTTCAGGCATAACCACTGATCTATACCTTATACCCTAAAGGTCAAAACTCCCTTTCCAGCATGCTAGCAATGTTGTCTTGACCTGTTAGCCTCTACCCTGGAAATGCCAAACACCTGTCTTATAATGATTTTTTTTTACCTGAATTTATGCAGCCTCTAATCAAGGAGTCTATGGACTTCTGAAATCAATTAAAAAAAAAAAAAAAAGAGATAGAAAAAGGGAGAGAAGGAAAGAGATGGGTCCCTTCATTCATCTGAAGGGCTCTACATTTTACACTACTACAGCCCCAGACCTGCTGCATCTGAAGTAAAGGGTGAAATTCCAGCTAGCTTTGTTCTGGACCAGTAGGGTCTGGCTGACACATGTAGCTTGCCAGGATGTTTACTCAGCACACACCCAACATATCTGAGGAGAGGTAAGAGGCGTCAATCATACCATGTACACTGCAACAAATAACTTACTGCAGAGTTGTCCCAGCCTTTTTTCCCTCTGTTGCCCAGTGGGGATGCTGGTCTGAGGAGTCTGAAAATACAGGAGACAGTCTGAAAACTCGAGTTCCTTTGCAGCTGGAGACATCCGGTTAGAACTGTTCTGCTGGGATGGAAAAGCTACCAGAAGCAATCAGAGAATGAGAGGTTACACCTGGATCAAGAAGAAATGCTACAAGGGAGGAGTCAACTGGAAATAAATGCCTGACTTGGAGAGGTTTGTCTTTAGAAATAAACAACTAACAACAAAACAAACAAAAAAATCCAGAACAGGCTTAAAACCCCTAAGAAAATAGCAAGTTGTAAATAATACTGTGAAGAAAAAAAACTGATATAGGTTGATGGTGGAAAGAGAAATTAGACTTTTGTCATTACAAGATTTCTGTTTGTGTTTAAGAGATAAAAGAACAAAGGATTATTGATGTGCAGCTTTTGCTGTGGCCTTTCCCTGCTTCCCTCTACCCCCTCAGCTGGTCAGTGCATGGTCAGCCAGCAGAACAGGCAATACTGATGGCCTCAGTCAGCAAGGAGGAGGCTGAGTCTTGCTGGCAAACCTGTGTTTCGTGTCGACTAAACATTCATTTCAGGCATGCTAGAGGTTCAGCCATCTTCCTCAAGAAGACATCAACTGGGCAATGAGTTTAAAGCAGCTAGGATAAAGAAGTCTGTACTGGTGACTGCAGACATTGTAAATTGTTCCCACTTGTGATCATGCCATGGGAGAACATCAAAGGCTTCCACCAGTTTCGTGTTTGTTTGGAATGAGATAGGCAATGAGTCAAAACCTACCTTGGCAAAAGCCTTCTGTGTCGTGCAGCTTAGCTGTCCTGCCAGCTATCTTAGGCAGGACATTTCTTATCTCCAGTTCCTTTCCATAAGGATCAAATGTTCCTGGTCATTCGGCTTTTGACAAAAGGCTCTGTATGGTTATTAACTTTAATACTATTCCTGGGCAGAAGGGAGATTGTTAGGCTTGTTTCAGAGTAGTCTTGAGCTACTTGTGATCTCCTTATTCAGTGTCAGACAGTTATCCTGACTAGGCACCTCACTGGCTCCTGCTTATTTTCCTAAACCTACCTGGAGCAGATGACTAACTGGTGGCCAGTTCGACTTCTCCCCTGCAACACACTTTTGTGATTAAGAACCCAGTGGTAAAAGATAAAAATGTTATGTGTGTAATTATGCAGGAATTCTCTGTTAACCTCTCTTAATTATTTTTAAAAGCATGTTGCTATGGGAAAATGCTCCTGGAGTCAGTTATTTTAAAGTTTTCCTCTTAGATACTTAAACCCATCCTTCCACTATTTTCAGATTTGAGGACAAACCTTTATCCAGCTGGTGAATGTAGATCTAAAGTATGTTGTTCAGTCTGCTGGGAATGAAGCATCCTACCTACGGCTCCAAGACCTCAGAGCAAACCAGTGCAGGGCTTAATGAGCATTTGCCTATATTAAAAAAGGAAGTAAATTAGAGATAGTAAGTTTTAAAATTTAGGACAAAGTTTCTTTTCTTCGCCGTGTTAGAAGTGGACAAATTAGGAATGGTACAAAGCTAGTAATTACTTCTTTTAAAAACACAAAAAGAGGAATGGAGTCCAAGTTGGACAAAGATCAGAGGCTGCTGTTTTCTTTAAGTGAATTTATCTAAAAATCCTGTGAGGTTTAAATCAGAATTTTCATCGCATAAGGTTCAGACTCCTGAGCTCTGACTGACACTAGGCATCTATATTCCTTCCATTTTTGGGACTGGCTGCTACTATCATGAAAAGCAATAATGTCAGCTTCACCTCTTTGCAAAACAGTCAGCATTTGGTTTGGCTGAAGAAAAAATATTTTGGAGTGGACCTCAGTGACCTTCTGCAAATTGATAGCTGGCTAGCAACAAGCAAAGCTGAGTCACCAGTTGCATGGGGTTGAAATCCAACCCATCCATCTGTAACACATCTTGCATTGCTTGTGTAATTGATGTTGTGATGTTCTCAGGCCTTTAAATAAAGTCTCTGATAAAATAGAGTCTCTGGCTGGATTTTGATTGGATACTGTACATAACACATAGTCTCTGGAAGGAGATGAATTTAGATATATACTCTCTAAAGTTTTGGTATTTGGGGTCTCCTGTTCTATATGCGTTTTTCTGGGAAAATTCCAGTTCCTCAGAGGGAAGGAAATTCTGAGACTCCTACTCTTCTGGTGGATTCTATCCATCAAACCATTGATGTGAACAAGTTTTTATTGATGTTTCTATTCCTTGCAGGTCTTCTGACATGGGTTTGATGAAGTCCATAGTACTTGCAACCTCCTTTTAAAATCCAGTTCAATATCACGGGGAAATTGGAGCTCTTTTGGCAAGGGGGTGTAAGGGCTGTATAACTGCTTTGACTGTACACTTTTTTTACTGAAACTTCTGAGTATTTACTGAACTTCTGAGCCTCTTTCAACTTCCCACATCAAGTGCAATGCAACAAAGTTTCTGAAAGTTGAACTGCTTTGCTGCTGGCAAACTGTTTTATTGTGTAGAGAGGAACAAATTGTGTAATATTTTACATTTCATGTCCCAAACTGTACCCTCTGCTTTAAACATTCAATTCAGTTCTGTTTTCAGATTCTATTAACATTTTCAAGAGTATCCCCTGGGTAAATACTTTCTGCAATAGTTTCCTTGTGTGCCAAGTTCCCAGCTTACAGGCTTCCCTGACACTCTGACTGCAGTCAGCTGCGGGTTGCCGTTTCAGAATTTGCATCGTAATATTGTTCTCAATAATTTGGTAAGTCTTAGCTTTTGCAGGAATAATACCAATCTTGAAACCACCTTCTATAATCCAGTGAATGATCCAGGAACATTCATGCTGTTACCCCCCTACACCAGGCGCAGAACCACTTGTACTTTCTTAGAAAGTGCTGTAATTTTGCCCACCACAGTTTAGTCCTCTTTTTTTTTTTTTTTTTGGAAACTTCCCTTGTGGTTTTAAGAGCATGGTTTCCATTATCTCATTTTAAACAAATGAGGTTGAGTATTTGTTGCAGCTCTCTGAAACACCAGGGTCACAGTCTGCTTGCACACAAAGCAGCTGAGTAGAGTTTCAAGTCTACATCTCTGCTTAAGGACATATTTTCACCTTGTTCAGCATAATGGCAGTGCAACTATTTTCTTTCTTTCTTTCTTTTCTTTTTTTTCTTTCTTTCTTTCTTTCTTTCTTTCTTTCTTTCTTTCTTTCTTTCTTTCTTTCTTTCTTTCTTTCTTTCTTTCTTTCTTTCTTTCTTTCTTTCTTTCTTTCTTTCTTTCTTTCTTTCTTTCTTTCTTTCTTTCTTTCTTTCTTTCTTTTTCTTTCTTTCTTTCTTTCTTTTTCTCTTTTTTTCCCCAAGATAAAGTGCTTAGCATTTCAACCAGGACATTACCATTTTCGTTTTCTGATATTCTGAAATTCATAAAACCTAATGTATCACTGACTTGCTTTGTTCATTTTGAAGAGTCTGTTTTTGTAGGGATATATGACAGCCCAATACCTCCAGAATTTCTCTCAAGCAATATTTTTTTCCCACCCCCAAAATAAGAAACAGAAGCAATGTCAAAGCTTTTCTTGGGCACCTTTACAAGTAATTTGAACCTGAAATTTCTAGTTAAAGAAACTAAATCTGCTGTCACTGGGTTTCTGAATAGTGGAAACATTGCTGGAAAAAGCAAAATAAAACAAAACCAAATAAACCAGGGTAAACAGAGAGAAAAGCCATGTTTTCCAGAGCTATAGATGAAACAAAGCATAAATTATTGCTGACGAAGTACCTCAAAAACCCAAACAGGCAGTTGGCATTTCATTCTAATCACCAGTGGTGGGGCACATTTTGAGCAATATCCAATCTCCCTTGCCTTTCCAGCAAGGAAACTTTAAATGCAATACAGATGCCTGAAGGTAGAAGCCTGGCATACCTTTGCAGCTGAGGGTAAGAGCTGGACACCTCCAGAGAGCTACACAGAGTGCACAAAGCTACGTGCCTTACATCAGTTGTTGCATGTCTGCTACCCACACTAATTCTTTTCAATCAGCCGTGTTCGCATGGTTCACTTTAAGGTATGTGCTTTTCTTCCATATTCTATCAACTGTAAGAAAAGTGTAGGATTTCAGGATTTTAAGGAAAATACATTTTATAAAAAATGTATGGCATGCAGGCAGTAGGAATTATTTTGTTACCTTCACACACACTCACACATACACACCCTCACACGTACATACACTCACACATACACACGCACACACTGTATTTTTTGTCAGGGTCTGGGATGTGGTGAGTTGGAAACCCTGTTCCTTAGCTATTGATTGTACTGGAAAGATGGCTTATGTGGTTCCTTGTTAAGTGAACCTCAAAAAGACCTAGATGGCAGAGCAAGGTCATACTCTTTATCCCTTGTGTCTTGGCACAGTGAGTCTAGGGTAAGGATATGCAAAACTAAGCCCCAGGGAAGCAAGGCTCCCACAATACCCTCGTTCCCCACTCTCCTTGGCAAGACGAGGGCTCCCACCAAGCAGCAGGAGAGCTGAGCAGAGGCAGAGTTGTTTCACCTGGCCTTGGATCTGTGGGGAGTAGAGCGGCCACATCTCCTTACTTGGTTGGGGCTTTGTGCAGGAGAAGAGGAAGGAACAAAGAGAGAATAGCCTTTTCCAAGTACAGATGTGGCATCTTTTCAGCTTTTCAATTTTTTTCCTCTTCACTTTTTTAGTTTTCAAGGAGGGGTGAATGGAATCAGGGTACATCCTGGGGATCTTCAGCTTGGACTGTGCTACTAAGACTTGGCTGATACCCTGGGGAGAGAAGATTTGTCTGAAATCCCTCTGAGACTGTCAGGAATCTACTCCTTTGGGCCTGAAGAGAACAAATTCTATGAGGCTCTGGGGGAGTGTGAAAAATAACATTTAACTATTTAACTGTATTGTCCTTCCTGGTAGTAGTGGAAGAGAATATGTCTAGCCTCATGCTCACAGGGACCTTGTGACTGTGAATTTTCAGTCCCTAAATACAGCAAGGGAAGAGACAATGTACTGAAAAACCTTGACTTTCCACCAGAGTCCACATACAAACCCCTCCTTGTTCTTACTTCCAGATAATGAATAGGTGGCAATTAATAGGAACAGTCTGTAAAATCTTACTTGGGGCTTGACCTGAAAATCAGTCAATAATACCATGTATTCTACTAGGTGGGAATAGAATGCAGATTTTCAACACATTGGTTGTTTACCGCCGTTTGCAACAAGTTTTTTTTTTCCCCCTGAGAGAAAAAAAATGTATCTATTTGCTAATTTCTCCATCATAATTTTGGTGTTTAATCCCCAAGGCCAGAGCAATTATTTTCCATTTTGCATTGATATCTAATGCCCTCTAACTGCCTTGTAGATTAGCAGACACAGGTGCTAAATTTAGTAGAACTAGAGTGCATAATTACTAATTAAACCAGTCATGACAGCCACTGCCTTCAGCAGTGATGACTTCCAGGCATCCTTGGAAAACAAAATGGGTGAATTTACGGGCTTTCCAAGGAGCTGTGTAAGGTATGGAGACCTGCTGACTGTAACCTCCAATTTAGCTACATGGGGTGGAGTGACACTTTCCCTGTGTTATCTTAACTGTGAGGTTCAGTGCCAACATATAGAGGACCAGCACATTCACAGCCTGGAAAGAGAGGTGCAGTCAGCTGACCTGAGGGGATGGTAGGATGGCACTTGGGTTTTGCGCTACCTGGGTATAAGTTCAGTGTGCCCTAGATCTGGATCACCTCACTTATTTGGAGCTCACACCTCAAAACGTTTTTCTGCACTGCAGCAGAAATAGTAGCAGCAAGGTGTAATCCAGCAGTCGACATACTCTGTATGCAAACTGAAAAGATAATTTCTCTACCTGCCGCTGCTGAAGATGGAGTCTGAGTTTACTGCATTCAGGTGATGCCTTTCTTGATTTTTTTTCCCCACTCCTCATGGAAGATGGTAAAAATGAAATTTCTCTGAGTAATTTCTACCCTCATTTATGTAAGAGAAATGACATTCCTTTTAATGATGCCTTTTAGTGACACCATGGAAACCTCAGGATTTTTAAAGGATTTGAACAATGTAATTCACTGGGAATTTGAGAACAATTTTACTAGTATGTTGGGAAAAAGAACTCAGATTGTTCTCTTGAAAGCATAAGTAAAGATCTTAAAATAAATTAAATCCAACAAACAAAATCCTGAATTTTGAGTTGCGCTCACTTGCACTGAAATTCATGCCCGGTAATGACCTACCACAAAATGTACCAATTAAGTCTTGGTTGAATCCACAAAAATAGGTCTTCAATATGCATATGTTTTGTGCCGATACTCTCCATGGGAGTGAATTGCACTCCAAATTCTATTTGTTTCCTGAAACTAAGAGAAAGCCAGCAAGGCTTCCCACGGATCCCAAGCTTATTCTTTCACAGCTCACTCAAGCTACTGGCATTTTGTTGAATAATTAAGGAATGGGAATAAATGCATTTTTGAGTTTTAGTCTGAATGCGTCATCAAGATTTAAATGGACTGTGTAGCTGTATGTAGCTCTGTGTTGAAATAGTATGGCTGTGCTAAGCTTCTCCATCTATCGCATGCAACATGCAAAGAAAACCAGCACATCCCTTTTTAGACAACTTACACCAAGCTGTCAGCAAGAGCAGAATGGACTGTTAAGTAGCTGGTATCATGCAAATGGTGGAGATACCACTGAAACAGCTGAGATGAAAACAGTAGGAGTAGACACAGCAGGAGTGTCCCCACAGGACAAGTGGTATTTCATGGGATTGTATGAGGGAGCTTGTATTGTCTTCTTGAAACTGAAGAAGTTAACTTAAACAGTTAAGTGCAGCTTATCAGTCCACCACAAGTAAACTGATAATTTGAGCTCAATAGATTAGACTTTGAATATTGCTGTCATCTTCCTTTTGCTTACTGGAGAGATTGAAAAAATCTCTTGAAACAAGAGGGAAAAAAGACCCACGTAACACTTCAAATTTTAAATCGAGCAAATATTACGATAAAACGGTGGATCCGGTGGTGGTCTGGCCCTAAGTTCTTGTTTTACAAGACCAGTATTTTTATGAAATAATTTTTTTCTGAATGAAAGATTAAATTGTTTTCTCTAAGGTAGAGCAGGAAAACTATATATGTCTCTGTGCCCCTGAATTCTGTTGTCTGCTCTTTTGGGTAAGCAGTTGGCACCAGTATGTTGCACAATACATAAGAATATAAATCCTCAGTAGCTTAATGCTAGACTTTTGTAAACAGCTTTTGGCTGTTTTGTCCTTTCATGCAGAGCCCATTGTGGTCCCTTGACTTAGACTTCTGTCTGAGCTCACTTTTTAACCATCCCCACATATGACTGGGCTTTAGTTTCACCAGAGCTGTCTTCCAAGCTAATTAGTGCATACCAATGAGCTGGGGAATAGTTAGGTGACATCCATTTTCTGACACAGAAAGCATTTAAAGGTGAGAAATTTCGACAGCGAGGTTAAATGCGTGGATAAACTACCGCAAGGCAAAACACATGTTAATAGAAACTTTCTCGGTTAGACCATGCACACAACTACAAAAGAAACCTCACTTCACCACTCTGCTTACTATTACATGCTACATGGACTGCAAGTTTCATTCAAAGATCATAAATCTGCATTCAAAGACTAATCTTTGCAGCATGCTATGTCATATATTCCCCAGGGTCATTTCACAGAGGGAGTGATGCAGCAGGCACAGGGAGAAAAGGTCCCACACGATGATGGTGCCAAGTCTCTCATGAGGATCCAGGGATTCTGATTGTCAGTACCAGGGGTGTAATGCACACAAGACAAGTCTCTCCTCACCCATCCATCTTCCCTAATTCCATTTCCCCTCTGACAGTCAAGAACTACCAGAGTCAAGAATTGTGTTTTATCAAAGCCTTCTCCCGGCCCCCTTTAGCACTCACAAACCACTCATGGAGACTCTGTAATTGGTGCGGTGGCTGTAGGCATGTGGAACTCTAATAAAAATTACTGAGAATACAAGTGGTGCTGTACTGTCCATTTTTGTAAGCATAGTAATCCCAAAAGACCATAGATCCCAAAGAGGCAGCCAATAAAGCTCAGTTATTCCACCCAAATGGCCGAACTCTCAGAGGCTGGCTAGTAGGATTAGTAATTATGTGCTGCTCGAAAGGTGGCCAAAAGGAAGAAAGATCCCAAAGTGTTACTATAAAAAAAAAAAAAATCAACTTTGACTAGGCTTTTGTTGTTATTTATTCTGCAAAGCTTCCAGTTCCCTGGTGGAAGTCTGATAAGCAATCCCTTCCTCCCACACTGCTGCTCCTACAGCAAAAGTGCTTGGTCATGGTTGGGCAAAAAAACACTGGACAGTAATTACTTTTCAGAATATAAACACTCCTTTTTAAATTGACTATAGCTATCATTTAGGAGCAACATGATTTGCTTCCTCCACTGACATTGTGCTGCCTCTGCAGTATTTTCCATTGGGGCAAGCCCCATTCCCATCACTCACGTCAAGTAGCTCATTTGGAGTGACCTATGGGGTTATGAACTAACATCCTTAAGGGGGTAAGATCATGAACTTAGGGTAGGAATGGAAGTCTGCATCAGTCTGACCATAAGCCAGCAACTGGCCCAACCCATTAAGCCATTGAGCAGCCTTGAACTTGAGATTTAAGCTACACCAGTGGTTTTAATAGTCTTATTCAAAGAGCATCAAAGTAGGGCAGGTATGTTACTCCAACAAAGAACGTCTCAGACCATGGCACATATACTCCATGGCAAGTACGTGTAAGGCTCCAGCCCCTGGAGCTGCCGGCTCAAGGGCTTGACCAGGAGTTTTACTTCAATATATAGATATAGGGGTCTTTAATACCTCGAAATAGCATCAGGAGAATAAGCCATGGACTTGCTCCCAAGGGATTTCTTTATTAATTTCGGGGAGCAAAGAAGGGGACTTGGCCAAAATTCAAAAGGACACCCCACAATCTAGACAAAAATGTTCCCCCACGATACTGACTCAGCATATACTATCAATCCACAACACTTAAGTCAAGATCCAACCAATTCCACAACACTGAAGTCAAGATCCAATCCTTCCACCTCCAGGACACCCTAAGCATCGAGAAAGGAGCAAAGAAAGAGAAGCAGAGGGAGCGAAAAGAGAGACAGAGAAAGAGGGAGAGATAGCTGTCCCTAAGACCTGTGGAAGACCGGCTCTCACACGTCCACATGGTAGGGCCATGGTTCGAGGCAAACACGTGCCTACGGTTTTATCTGCTCTGGTCCCTATGGCCAACCCCCCCAGGTGGGTTCTCTGACCCACCAACCGCTCTGGGGTCTAGGGCAGGGTCAGGGGCAGTGCCTCACTGTCCCTGCCAATCTGAGGCTGGCTTAGGGGCTCCAGGGGGTGTGGGGTGTTACAGTTTTCCCAGGCTGTTTGTGACTGAAAGCTACTCCGGGGCTTCCCCATGGGGGCTCCGGGGTCCTGCCATGAGGGACACGCCGCCACCCCACCCCTGAGGTTTGACCCATCCCTTCCCGCTCCACACACGCACACACACCCACACTCCCCACAAGGTGGTTCTGACCCCGTGATAACTGAACTGGTGTCTAACAGTATGCCTGTTCTTTTATTAATTGCATCAGTATGATATTTTGCCTCAGCCAGGTGCATCCTCCGAGGTCGCCTTTCCCTTCCCTCCCCAGTCACACACAGCTGGGACCTGCCATTCACACAGATAGTGGCAGGTGGTCCCCTGCTTTTCTCATGTCTCAGTGGAGAACTTGCTCTCAGCCCACAAATAGCTTTATCATAACTGTTACTTACAGACATCTGGTGGATTATTCTACCAGAATGACTTTTTTTTCTTAAGAAAAATAATTTAAAAAAAATTCCAGCTATCTTAGATAAACTGCCACAAATTAGAGCAATAATATTAGAGAAATAATTCTGTAATGACTGCTGATAAATCCACGATAGACAAACTCACAGGAGCTTCCTCATCTGTATGTACTGAAAAGTCACAAAAAATCAGAAGCCACTATACCACAGAGCAAGAGCCTCACTGATATTTAAAGGATCATCAATATAATTGAATTCAAAGAGATAGAATTTCTAACTTCCCTTGACAGCATGCAACCTAAGTGTAGTTAAAAATACAGCCAGTGGGTTTTCAAGTGCAGAGTAATGCAGTGCCAGCAATTTAAGATTTGTGCTGTTATACACAGAAGTTGCACACTGGGCAATTTTAGGTTTTAGTCCTAGAGGTAGAACTGTGAGATTTATAGGAGATGACAAAAGTGATTTTGACCCACTATCCTTTTCTGCAACTGATACCTTTGCCCTTCATGCCATTGCTCTTGATTAATATAAGGACATGAGTAGTCTGAGCATACCATAGGTGCTGCACTTGCATCACCCTCACCAGAGCTCAGAGCATCTCTCTTTCAAGTATGAAAACTAAGACAGAAAGCTGGTGAGTCCTCCCCAAAGCTCTTCATTAAGATTAGAAAGTAGTCATTCCCCAAATTCCTCAGCAGGTTTCCTATAGCCAAGAAGTGTTGTTGGCCGTCACACGCACGAATGTGCTGTGTTTTCTCTTGCCCACTGAAGTGCCCACATCACCACCTTGTCTCCAAAGCATACCCTGTATGCTCCACTTACATATATAATTTAGTATAGTCACATCTTGACAATACAGTATTGAAGGTAAGCTAGTTTTCTATAGTATCTCCACAGACAGAAGAAGTACAGGCACCTATTTTTTTCCACGTGGATCAGTTCAGTAGCTTGTCCCTTAGTAAGGATGTTAACTCAGTCTTTCCTGCTGAACTACCATCTATTTCTGAAAACTTACAGAAATATAGTAACATTAATATCTCATGGATATCTATCCAGCTAGAATGAAATTAGCCAATAAATTCCAGAATAATTTGTAAGAAGACAGACAACTTGACTGTACAGGCCTTGCTTATCTTAAGAAACCAGGCTACAAAACCCACAAATGAATACAACAAAGACAGCAGAGGCAAACTCCCTCTCCCTGAGGCCTGTAAGCAACTACATCCTTCCTTTTGATAAAGAAAAGCAGTGTTTGTCCCAAAGGAGAGGAAGAAAACACAATGTGAAAAGCAGCCTGCATAGGACATATTCTTAGCATGCTAAAAAAAAAATAAAAATCATAGCAATTCCAAGTTGTTTTGTCCTTCAAAAAGCCTTTCTCCACCCAGGAATAACTCACAATACCAAATGAAAACCCTCAGAAAGGTCTGCTCATACAGCTCTGGGTGCCGTCTGACGACATCAAGAGGCAGCCTTGGCCTCACAGCCTTATGGTCAAAATGGGCTTGCTGTTTTGAGGGCTTTGAATATGAAAGCCCTTCGACCATTTTAAGGATAAGTATAATCCATTCAGAAGGATGAATTTCAACATGGGCCACTTTTGGCCATTCAGGGGCTGTGACTTGCTCCTGAGAGATAGAAGGAGGAAGCAACAGGCGGTGTATAATCCTGCTGGAAGCAGGAAGCTTACATGGGAGTCTATGGCCAGGCTGGGATGCTACTCATTATGGGACAATGAACACACTGCAGGAAGTGACAATTATTTTGAAAGTTAAACTCTCCCCTGTTAGCAACTGTGATAACAGCAGTAAAAATAATTCTTTATGGGAAACTCTTCAGTACTACAAAAGAGGGATAGGAGACTAAAAGTAAAGGCAACTAGTGGAGGAATGCAGTAATGTATTTTTTTATTACTGGTTTGCATCATAGTGACTCAGCTTGCTCATTGTTTCTCCTGCTATAACCTTCTTGTTTACATTCCTAGACCAGATATGGCACTAATTTCTCCATTCCAGCTGCTTCCTACAACACTCGGATCCCATCTCACCCAACACACTGTCATGCTCTAAAGTGAGCATTTCTGAAGTGCAGGAGTACCAGCTGTGTTTGGTAACTTCAGCAGAGACAGTCACAATAACGCAAGTGGTTTGTATAAAAGCTATCAATTTGGGATATTGGTTCTTCTAGGAGACAAGGCTGAAAAAGTATTGGACTTTTCCAGCCTTTTTTAAGGTTTAAATACCCTACCCATCCCTACCACCTCCAACATTTACTTTTAGCTATATGTAGGTGAAAATAGCCGAGCGCTAGAGGCTGCATTTTAAGAGCAGGCAGCTCAAATAAATCACCACAACCATAACTGTGATTCTTAGTGGAGGTAGGCAGACAAAGAGGTTATGCAAGGAGTTGATAAAAAAGCAGGGGAACCTCCTTTGATCAGTTCCACTCACTGATGAACCTGCTCATTTCCTTGTAAACACTACTGGCACCAGCGACACAAACGTGTATCCTGCTTTTGCCAAACACATACAGGTGCTGACCATGTCCCTTATCCCGGGAAACCAGGACTTTGAGCTGGGAGATCACATGCTAGCCATTATTTCATTAAAGCAATTACTCTGGGGTGCGTATTTCTCCATAGATAAGAGACTGCTTCACAGCTTCACTGATTTCAATCTCAAATGAAGTTTTGGGGCAAGGAAGTAGCTCAAACTTACAATCTGCTGGTGCTAGAAAAGCTCCAAAATATCTTAAAATCAGTCTGCAATCAAGTTTCCACTCTTTTTAAGGCTAAGCTTTGCTTTTCCTCTCCCACTTCTAATATGCTCTATTTGTATTCGGAAGAAGACAGAAAATAAGCAACAACAGGAAGAAAATTGTTGTGCAGAGATGAACCTCAGCAATGTAATCTTTCTATGTCAGTGAAAACTAACCCTTCTCTTTTGTTTTTTGGATAATAAACCCTTCACAAGGCTTACGCTACCTGGCAACCACTACGAAACAAGTGTTTCTACTGGCTCTGGTCAATGCTCTGCTTTGTGCCAGTCTGCAGAGCAGTATGAGCTCGGCATTCTAATCTGGTTTAGGTGAGGTTCTCAATCACCCCTTCCTTTCACTTGCCTTATTAAATCCTACATCTTGCGAACCAAGCACCACTGCGGAATACTCGGGCAGGCTACCAAGTTTTTCATGCATCTGATTTCTCACCTGCACTGGATCCTGAATACTGCATGAGCCTTTCTCCGTTTTCAGGTGCATTTTAGCCCATGAGTGCTGCACGGTAAACTGGGAAGCTACCAAGAATCGGTGGTGCTTTCACATTCCTGTTTCATCCTGTCGTTAGTAAACATTAAACTTGCTGACACTACAGAACAACATCCAGGGGATGGTTAATATACTGTAAGTATTTGTATCAACACTGAGTTATAATCACAAGTCCTGATATCCAAATGTATCGGTATATATGTAAAAGCCTGGAACTATAATTATCCACTAGATCTTAAATGACACTAAAGGTTAATAATGCTATGATGTTAAATATTTTCAAGATTTTGCATCTTTTGTTGTATGTTTGGCTATAGTTTGACTTAAACTCTGATTTCCTTTTTTGTTGCAGTATTGCAGAGTTACAGAAATAAAAGTCTGTAGAAAAAATGTTATGAGAAGAGCAAATAAGATTGGTATTTCTGTCTATCTTAGTCTTTTAAGTTGGTACAGATTTTATTTCAAATAAAAACCTGCAGGTCTTCCAGTGATCTGCTTTTGCTCCTAATTACCTCAAGCATATACTGTACTTAGATCAAGGCTGCACATCTGTAAGTCGAGTGCATGAACTTTGCATGGAACAATAAAAACTGGCATGTGGGAAGGGGAGAAGTAAATTCTGGTTTTTTCCTCTCCCCAGATTTCTTTTTTTAGTCCTTACCTTATAAATAAATTAGAGAAAATAGATATATTTTTCAAATCTACACAGTTCAATGAAGTTTTATGCTCAATCTCCAACTTCAAAAGGAAATGAGGAAACAAGATGAATTTGTAAGGAATGAGATGAAGATCATCATCAAAAAATGTCATATTATCATAAGATGAATGAATGGATGGATGAATGGGCTGGCCTCTTGCAACAGCATGCTCAGTGTTGCTTATCCTGAAAACCTGGCTGTTTTTCAAAAAGGAGAAACAGGGGTAATCAAAGACCTAGAAAGGCTCAAGTTAATGTGATTAAGTCTACAGAGTTTCTTGTTCTAAGGAGGAGCTAGAAATAGGAGATGAAAGTATAATAAATTATGAATGATTCAAGGTATAAAAATTCTATTGGCTCTAAAAGGTGCAAAACAAGGAGAGAGGACAAGCACTTCACAAAGAGCAAGGACTTTTGTGCCCCAGGTGCCAGTGAACACAGCAGAATTCAGAGAGAGAATAATTTTTGTGGCTAGTAAGAAAAAAGTTACAAATAATTATGCTAACTTAAGAGAGACTGAATATTATTTGATTTATGGGATTTTTGCTTCTGAACGTGTGCTGGTGTTTTAGGACTCACTCCTTGTTCACCAGTAGTTCCACAGACACAGATGGCCAATTGTGCTTTAAGCTGCCTTGGTAACGCCACAAGCAGATGTTGGCTTTGCCCTGCCTTGCTGACAGACTTGGAGTTTTGTTCCCAGAGGAGCAATAATCCACCCCTAAGGCTGTTCTGCAGGAGGCCTAATATCACACTGCAGAGCTGCTCTGCATGGGTCACTTCTCACATGGGCCTGCTGAGCTCGCCTCCTACCTCCCCTCTGAAAATGGCACACTGTTAATAAAAAAGTAGTATTTGTATCAGCTGTCTCCATTAGAAAACATCAGGCCCTGATCTCTTTTATTTTGTCTTTATAATCTCCACTGGGGAGAAAACTGTTCAGTCAATTAGCTGTCAATGCTGCTTTTTACCAGCAGCTTTTTACTTAAAATTCCAGATAGACAAGTCAGGTCAGATTTTATCATTGTTGACCAGTAAGTCTTGGAGTACAATGTCAAAGAAATCCATGTTCCCTCAAAAGTCTCATTAATATCCTTGGTGGAACTAAAATAAGAGTTCCAATAGATTTAATAAGACATCTTGAATTCATTATATTATATTCCAAATATTATTATTTCGAGCTTCACAATGAAAGAGGGACTGTTTACTGAATACCTACCAAGGATGATAGCTATAATCAGGAAAAAGCTGAATAAAGTCACATACTGAAAGACTGTAGGATCATTGTTTATTTTTTAGAGAAGCAACACTGCAGACAGTGACAAATTGTTGTAATTACAGTGTCTCTACCACTGGATGCAATGCGTTCAGTTAAAAAATATTTAAAATATGGATTTTTCCATCTCTAATTGGGCAGGGTGCTCTGCAGTGCAAGCATCAACAACATCCATAAAGATCCTTCAGGCGTGACCTAGTGTCCTTGGCTGCAGCTGAGCCAGGGCACCAGGCACGCTGAGCTGATCTCACAGCCGACTGACGTGTCTGCAGCCCGGTAAGTGAGGGCAGAAATTGACTGAGAATTTCAGCTCTTGCTTTGCTCTATTAGTGATTTTTTTGTGATTGAAGCAAGGAATTCCCAAGCATGCATGAAAGATGATCCTATTCATTTTAAACATCTTTTATCTGACTAACTCACTCTCTAATCTAAAATTAGGGAGTCCCAGGGGAATGTAATCTCTTTTGGTCTTCCTTTCTGCTGATATAATAATATTTGATCATAAGAAGCTGTACAAAAGAATTAAATCCATTGAATCAAGTTACAGGCATAGTCTCACCTTTTATTGACTACCTTCTCATTAGTCAGCTGTGAGGTCAGTTCAATGTGTCAACAGCCTCAGGTGTTGCATCATTTGCCTAAGAAGGACAGCAAGAAGGAATGAGATGTTTTACTGGAGGTTGCATCATTCTTTCAGGTTTTTCTTTAAGAGGTTGGAAAAAAGGCTAGGTATAATCTGACAGCAGCCCACCTTCATACTTTCTTGTCATATATATATGCCAGCTGCATCCATGTGGAAACCTATACCTTGCTCTCTGTCCATTGCACAATCTATTCCATTTGGAAAATCACAGCATTTCTCACACGCTTTGCCAATGCCTGGCATTTTACTTCATCCCAGATTATGCCCTGAAAAATAAGAATTTAGGATTGTTTGGAGACAAGTTGCTGGAATGAAGAACAACGCACTCCATGCTCTCCCCAGAAGGTTGTACAGTTCCCAGGAGCACTGTTAAGGGACTCAACTTTATTCCTGAATTTTAATCACCAGAGCAGGGTTATCTTGTAGGAGAGGCTGATAGCCCCTTCTTCTAGCAGGTAGTTATACCTTGCATAGCAATTCTTAGATGGTTGACAGAAGCTCTACATTTGTTCCTGCACTTCAGAGGAAATCTGGGAGCCAGAGACTGATTAATGTTTTCTGACAGGAAGGGCTAGTGAAAAGCAGTATTTTTTCCCTGCTGATTGCCACATCCAAAGAAAAGGGTAGCAAATGACAGATGCAAAAACCACCATACCATGTGGAAAGATCCCTGGTGTAGTACATTTTGTGGTAGGGTGTAGAGGAGGGAAATCCTCAAACCTTGTTAAGTCCCCAATATTTTTATGGAGCTCTTTGTCATAATTTCTACATACAAGTTTTCCCCTTCTCTGACTTTCAATAGGGTGTAGTCACCTATTCTGTACTTTGACATCACTAGTCCTCTGTGACAAGAATGTCCACAGGGATAAGAAAATGCTGTTTTTTCTTCCAGTGTTGTTTGGCTTATCACCTGAAACAGTGCAACAGGGACTACCAGGGTAGCTTTGCCTCGGGGGCTGGCTATTGTGACATGTCTCTGAGCAGGGAGAGAGACAATGGGGTGCATGAGCCAGGAGAGAGGGTGGGAGGAAGGAAGAGGGGTTGATACAACTCATTTCTTGTCCCTCAGTGCTTGGGGCCTGAAGGAATGCCCAAAGCTCAGAACTTGGGAGTCTTTCCTTCAGTGCACACTACTTGACCCTGGGCAGGTAAAACACGGTGTGGCCCAACCTCATCTTCTATAGAGAGAGATGAGGGACTTTCAGGTATTGTCATTGTATTAGAGATGACCTCCACCTTCAAGTCTCATACTTCTCAAGACATACTCCCTTTACACTCTTCCAAGCTCACTCCTAGTCTGTGGGACCACAGCATGGTGTTGTATTTCCCGCTTGGCATGCTGAAGACCAGAGAGTTTTATATGGTGACACAGAAGCCCTCAGTGCCATAGCTGATATCAAAATAAATGAGCTCTCAGACACATAAGTCCATCTTGAGCTCTTAATGTTTGTAAGAGCTCTAGCGGTTGTTACAATAAGAGATATTAAATCTTCCTACAGTTTCTGCTTCACAGCCTCAAGCCATTTCTGCAAGTAACAACACAGCGACAGGGTACTGCAGGCAGAACTGCATGTAAGTTGCCCAACACCTCTCACAAAAAACCCACAATGGTTGGGCTATTTCTGTAGCATGGGGGTACCAGAAGTTGTTATTTTTTTAATTTTATGCCTAAGATGACCCAAGACAGTTGGGCAGCCCAAGACAGTGGCCACAGAAGGTGCCAAGGACCTTTCAGGGAAAACAAGGCAAGGACTGGAACAAAAAAAAGTCTATGCCTGCTTTAGTGTAACACCTCCCAGATCTGGGATGAAGGCAGGCTACCCAAATCCCATTGTTCCCCTGTCATGCATCAACATTTGTCCAGCTGCTGGCAAATGAGCTCCAGATCTCTAACACTGATCTGCCTGGAGAAGGTCAGCTTGCCAATGCTGTCAGCTCCCCTGTGTTCTGGGCTGAGGGATCCACCAGCTGGCAAATTGCACAGACATCAGATTTACAGAGCTGATTTTTTTGCTGTTTGGGTTGTTTGTATTTCCTAGTTTAAGGTAGATACTTGTCTGTAGCATAGTAATGCATTTCTGACAGAAGGACAAGGTAAATCACACACTTAATTACTTATGCAAAAGGAGAGTGAGTTATTATACAGTCTTCAATAAGATACTATATACTACTTTTTTCTTGGCATTCCTGCTTCATTCCACAAAATGAATGAAAAGTTCCCACTTAATCAGCAGTCATCCAATATTTTGTTTTTCTTGTCAGCCAGCATGTGGCCCTTGCCTTTCTTTACGGTGCACTCTTCAGTCCCTGCTGTGGGGACAAAATTCATAATTTCCTTGTGCCCTCATCCTCACTGCACATCACTACAGCATCCAAGTGCTTTGAAGTATTAACAAACTTACTTAAGCAATGCTACTGAAAATTCTGCATTACCCTCATTTTACAGAAAGGCAGCTGATGCACAGAAGGATGTAATTTTCTGGAAAGGTCAAAATCACATATTCAGGGTGCATATTCTGCTAATTTCAGTCTAAAGTTAATCCTTCAAGTGAGACTGCAGGTGCCAACTGGAATGCCAACTGAGCTGCAAAACTGCTACAGCACCTCACAGCAGCTTCATGGCATGGGCTTCCAAGTGATGCCTTTCTCTAGGACCGCATTCAGCTTCCAAAGGCTTCTTTATGCTTCTACCAGTGCCTGCCCCATTTGTCGTGTATCTTCTAACTTCTATTCTTAGTTAAAAAGAAGTAGAAAACAAGGATTCAGAGTGAATGGGATGGGAATGTGAAAAAGAAACCTTGAATCTGTCTAGTCCACTTATTTCCCATGATGCAGAAAGAGTTAGCCCTGCCTTACCTTACGCTCTGAGGACCAGCAATTCCTCCATCTTTCCGGGTGACTCTATGCCAGCATTTTGCTGCTTGCAGAATTGTTTGCAATTTCTTTATGAAGTCTAACCTGTATCTCCTTGACATTGCTCAGACCTTTTGCCCTACCCACTGCAGACGGAGAGAGCACATATATCCTTCTTTGGAGAAACTGGCTTCTTCCCACAGCTCCAGCTTCTCACCAGAGACACTCTGTGCATTCATGATCCTGCTAGGAATGTAGCGTATGCTCAAGTGAGAACTGTGCCCACAATATATGGGATGAAAGGAGGAGCAAATTAAGATTTGGCAGGAATCCTTGATGATTACATTTCCTAGCCAGGTCTTTGCTGCCCACCAGGATGATATTCTTTCAACATCATTCTTCACAAGTCTGTTTACATACATGCATATTGTTCTTTATAAGTCTATTTATGTACATGCACATTTTAGTAAGCGCCGTGTGAGTTCAGAAACTGATGCAATGGGTATCACTGCAGCAGCCAAACAGCACAGATCTGGTGACTGCCCTTCCCAAAAATGTAACCAGAGTATTGTTTGAAGTTCTAAAACTTACTCTTTGATGCTTCCAGCACATACTTCCTGCAATACTCCTAAACAAACATTCAATTTAATTTATCAGCCACTGACATTCACGTTTGATGTTGATTAGCAACTCCGCATTAAATTAAAATTTATGTCCAAGCTATTCTACCATGTGGCTGGCCACAAACCAACTGCCCAGAAGCAATTGTGCTCTTTTAATCCTACCTCATTTTCTCAGTACAGAGCTGAAGCCAGTGGGAGGCTCTCTCTGGGGACAGCCTTTACTGCTCGCATTAATAAAGTTCCCAGGAAAGGAGTAGAGCAGACCCTTATAACTGACAGGGAAAAAAAAAATCCCTGCTCATTACATTTCATTTTCTACCATCTGGTGTAGCTCAAGAGATGGTTTGAATGTGTTCAGCCAACTGGATGCTCTTTTGGTGAAAGTTTAGGCGGTCAGTAGGAAAATCAGTTATTCAAGGTGATTTTTATGAATGCCAGATAGTGAGGAACAGCTTGCAAAATCAGTCCTTAAATCAGCTGCCCCAAGGCTCCCTGCCACTACTGTATGTTTCTTCAGCTGCAGAATGAAATAGCAACAAGTTCCCCTCTGTGAGTCTCTGCTCAGTGGAGATCTTGATGTTGATTGCTTCTTCCTGCCTTGGATGGAGGCTCGCTGTGAGGGACTGAAATTCTGCCCGGAGAGCCATGCTTATTTGTGAGAGGGTGTGCTTTCAGCTTGTTGAATGTACCTATCAAGGCAGAAGTGTATATACGTTAAGGATGGGAGGGGATAATTATTTTAAAATGCTTAATAGTACAGAAAGAAATTATTTATGTTGTTTACTATGCTCAAATGAAGTTGAGTTTGGCTTAAAAAGTGGCATGCTATGTCCAGCTCCCTCCTCATTGAGGCAGGGTGAAAATTCTCCCCATAGCTGTAGCTTGTCAGTGCTGCCAGTGCCAGATCTCCACTTTAAAAGTCAAGTCCAGCACAGTATGGATATCCTGTGTTTCTATAAGTAACGCTTTTTTTTTTCACAGTTTCCCTTGCTCACAGCTAAATTTGAGAGCAGTTACTCTGACATAATAAGGGAAGGGTCTTGGACTGTAGGACATAGCACCAGGTATAAACAAGAAATTAAAAATTTTTTTTGGCTGTACTGTACAAAGTTGATAGCAGGGACTCTGTTCCCCAGGTGTTGTTTAAAAACTGCTTTTGCCCATTCATCCTCCTTCAGTGACTCTTGGTTTAAGTATTTGCTCTCAGCAATATAGGATCAGTGAAGATGCATGAAACCTAACTGCATTTAAAAACCTCATTTCAAATACTCTTTCTTTGCATTGCTTCCCTTTGATGATGATATTTCTTCTGTCTCCAATGTCACCTACACAATCCACTGGCAGCAGAGGGTTGAAAGTCAGCTCAACAGATGCTGCAAATGCCACTGCTGCTCAGTTGCTCCCACTGAGCTCATCTGAGAGACCAGTGCAATGGCATTTGGGTCTGATGAAGTGCACTGAGACAGGGAGAACTGCAGAAGGAAATTATGCTTCATTTTGGAATTAGTATAGCAAGACATACTGTTCAACCAAGCTCTCTCCAAGCTGTGATTAATGTACAGAGACAAAACCCACTAGTATTTGGCAGACATCAGCCTCTCTACAAGAATATATTGAAGTCTGAATTTGTGTTTCTCGTGGGCAAAGGACACTTTGTAGTCCTCTTATTAGAGAGTAGAATAAGCATCTTCATACTTTCTCCTTGGGTCACCCCCCATAAAACTCTACACACCCAGCTTGGATCCATCTTGTTTGCTTTCCCTGTCTCCTCTGCCGTGTGGACTACGCAGCGCTTGGACGACTGTTGAGCAGTTTATGTGCCTCAAAGATCTCTTCTTCTGGGACTGATGAGTCTTGTCACTCTTGTGTCTTGGTGCTTCCTTTAGACTGTTATCTCATTGGTTTTATTCACTTCACTTAAAAGTTTTCTGGGTCGTGTACCATTTCTTCTGAGACTGATCAGCTTTTTCAGGTCCTGCTGGTTCCCGCACTGGAAATCACAAGCCACATCAGTATCTATGATGGCAATGCGGTGCTGAGGGTGGACAGCTTGGATTCTGACCAAAATATCAGTCTGACCTCCCAAATCTAGTTTCAGACCTCCACCCCCAGAGTTCTGACTTTAGAATTTACTTCAGACCTCTTTTTTTTTTTTTTTTTTTTTCCTTTGAGAGACTCTCAAACAACTGTCAGAAAGAACAGACCTGTGATTCAGAAGTGAAAAGGTTTAGAAATCACTCTGGCTCCTTTTAAAATAACATCTTAATCTACTGCTAAAAAATACTTTTAAAACTCATGGAAATATATGTGTCCACACATTCTTAGTGAAATAACTAAATAAAGTACTAGGCATTAATTTCAAAGAAAACATTTAGAAATGCCACTTCAGTTTAAAGCATTATTGGTAATTTTCATATAACAGCCGTTCTTCTTGAAAAACTTTTAATTTCAGCCATGTAATTACAGTCACTAAAGGTTTTTCCCAATAAGTAATTTTCTCCATGGTCAAAATATCATTGCAAGCAACACCTCATGGGAAACACAGAAAAGACAGCAAACCTGCTTGGTTACAATTGCAGGCTGTTAAGTGAGCACCACTGAGCAAAATTATAGGCCAAAATTATAGGTCACCTGTGATCCCATAACATTAACCCTCTGCCTGCAATTAATACACACAGATGTTGATTTCAGAAGGCTACCGTTTTCATAGCCCCAGCACATCATGCAGAAAGGACTGATGCCTCAAACCCACAACTCTATGTGAGGAATGAGTGCATCAAAGTGGATGCCCAGAAATTTCAACAAAGACTCCTGAGAGCTGAAATACTACCAGTGCATAAAGCAGGAATGGGAGAAAAAGAGTCAGTGGAGGAAGGAAAGGGAGGGGGAAATGTCCTTAGACAGCAGACAGATGATGATGTTTTTGGCACAGCCAATACACCAAAGGAACGAGAACAATGTACAGTCCCTGGAGGTCTGTAGGGCAGATCGTGACATCTATTCAGTGCAAAACAAACAGTCCCACTTTTACTATTTCCTTTATGTTTACTTTATGCAGCAGGGAGAGAGGGAGTTGAGCTGGTAAGTGGTGAAGAGACTACATGAAAAATTAGAGATTTTGTTGACAGCTGAGAAATGAAAATACTTTCAAGATGGAAGCCCAACTGCTAATGGACACCTGGTGGCTCTGCTTGATTGAATGGATCTTTAGGTGTCTTCACTTCTGATACACGGGCTTCTGTGAAGCCAGAAAATATTCAAGCCTCAGACTTCCTGTTCAGCTGTCAAGTTTATTCATTCAGAAGTTTTCCTAAAAACATGTTGGCTCACTCAGGTCATCCAATATGAAATTAGATTCCTTGAAACCCAGGCAAAAAAAAACTGCTTGTCCAATAAAGAATTTGTCTGGAAGTCCTGAATACAATAAAGTATGAAGGATTAAGATGAGAGGTTGCAAAAAGCAAAAACACTTGTTTGACAATATGAATAGATATATATGATTTCATTCTCAGGAGATCTCACTTTATTTCTTTTTAAGTTGCTAATCTGCAGAACTGAAATGCTGGGCTTTCTATTTCAGGCTGTTAAGCATATTGGGTTCTTAGAGCAATTAGGAGATGACTAATACATTTGTGCTCTTCTTCCTTTGGTCGTTTATATTGCTATGGTTTATCTTTCCCATATGCCTATTTTTCAAGGTGGTTCTTTAATTCCTCCAGGGGTGTGCCTTGCATTTGCTTTTGTTACCATATTCTCAGGAGCATATGGGAAAGGAGCCTGGCTCTGCATGCTGAGTTTCAAGGAGATTAAATGAGGCTGGACAGAGCCTGAAGGCCAATGGCTCTGTTGTGCTTGTCAGTAGTTCACCCTGGCTGGTGAAAGCAGAGGGAAAATTTTTTCCAGTTTCTCCTTGGACTGCAAAACTTCCTTTAGCAAACTTCATTACTTGGCTCTGGTATAATGATTTTCCAAACTGGGTCTGTGAATTTCGAAACCGAAATAAACGGGAAACAATTATAATCTTGGACAATTTGGGGACTATCAGCTGCTGTGAACTCAGGCAGAGGAAGCAGAAAGTTTGGGGGGTTTGAGAATGGGGGAAAGTTTTGTTGATTTTCCCTCATGCTAGACTTACAAATGAAAACTATCCATCTGTAGGAGTGGGTGGGGAAACTCCCAACATCTGGCTTTTTGCTAGTGGCTCTCAAGTAAGTTGAATATTCCTGCTTAGGTGCATCCTGAAATCCACATACAGGACTACAGGAGAACTGGAAAATAAGCCCATAAATTCAAAAGTGTAGGTGATCACATATGTGAGACAGGGTGGAGCCTTTGTCAGGTAATGGGATTCTACAAACAAGGAATCACTTCAGCTTGACTTAAAAAGGATCTAGTGAAGACTATTTAATTGTGTCACTCCAAGACTGATAATGTTTTGTATGATCCCATCTTCTGCTAATCCTCTCCCTGCACCCCCTTGTACTGTGTGTACATTCAACAGTATTTGCTAGAACAAGACTTCTGGTAATAGAAATTGGAAGACATCCAGAAATTTCAAGCTTGCAGGCTCTTTGCATCATGTCCTCTGCAAAACATAGGCTTCCTTTATGAGGATGGAATAGGCAGTCCATTGATGCCCGCATTAGCAGGACAGAGGACCACCATGAAGCAGGCTTTGCAGCAGCACTGAGTCCTGACAACTGCAGCAACTTGTAGGAGATGCTACAGACCTCTGAAGCATTTTTCCCTGCTGTGACTATGGGCATCCATCCCTATTTCTTCCTTCCTCAACCTGGAACACATGTGGTCTCAATCTCAGCACACTCAAGGGTGCAGCATCTAGATCTGCACCCCGCTACCTTTCCCTGCTCCTGTCCGGTTTGGTGCAACCAGGTGCTACACAGAGCGAGCGCAGTACATCCACTGACACAAAACCCAGTCCTGTTCTGATTCGAAGATAGCAATGCCAGACACAGCACCTTGATACCTAAAGGGCAAGTGGAAAGAGTGGGAAAGTTAAACTCTTGCCATAGCTTTCAGGTGGCTGAAGACCATTAACTATTAACATGAGGGCTCTGGAGAGGGGTTCAGAGTAGCTGTGCACTTGCCTGGAAGGTACCAGAACATGCCAAATATATATAGCTGATGTGAGATATGCTGTAAGATGTGATGCAGACGTTTAAGCTACCATTCTAAAAAATCAGGCCTTGTATCAACAGGTGAGTATTAATGGCAATGGACGGGTTTTCAGAAGCAGCAAAGACTAAGCAGAACTCCTTAAATCAGTGATCTGTGCCATTTGAAAAAGTAGGGTATATAAAACCAACCTCCAAAGCACATCATTTGACACAAAACATTTTAGATGCTTTGTTGTTCTGAGAGGCAAAAAAATGACTCTTGAGAGTTCAGCTACGGAAACAGTTATAAACAACAGCCACCCATGTGTGCAAAGCTGAGCAAGCTACTCACAGCAGCATTGAACATAAAATATGTTTGAGCTTTGCTTTGTACAGTGGCAGACTCATAGCCAATGAGGATAAGCCAAGGTTAATTATTGATAATTGCTTTCCATCCACAAGAAGGGCCAAAAGTAGGATCCAGGGAACTACAGGCTTGTCATCCTGACCTCAGTTCCCAGGAAGGTCATAGAACAGATCATCATGAGTGTAAGCATAATGCACATACAGGACAAACAGGGGATCAGACCCAGCTAGCATGGGTTTGGGAAACGCAGGTCCTGCCTGGACAATCCGATCTCCTTTTATGACCAGGTGGATGAGGGAACAGCTGTGGATGTAGTCCACCTGCACTTCAGCAAAGGCTTTGATACTGCCTCCCATGGCATTCTACTGGAAAACCTGGCAGACCATGGCTTGGACAGTGCACTCTTTCCTGGGTTAAAAACTGGCTGGGTGGCCAGGCCCAGAGAATGGTACTGAACGGTGCCACATCTGGTTGGTGGATAATCACTAATGCGGTTCCCCAAGGCTCAGTATTGGGGCCTGTCCTGTTTAATATCTTTATCAACAATCTGAATGAGGGGACAGAATGTGCCCTTAGTAAGTTTGCTGAAGACACCAAGTTGTGTGGGAGTATTGTTCTGCTGGAGGGTAGGAAGGTTCTACAGTGGGATCTGGATAGGCTGCATCAATGGGCCAAGGCCATTTGTATGAAGTTCAACGAGACCAAGTGCTGGGGGTGCTGGTTGACAGAAGTTGAACATGAGCCAGCAGTGTGCTCAGGTAGCCAGGAAGACAAATGGCATCCTGGCCTGTATCAGAAATAATGTGGCCAGCAGGACCAGGGAAGTGATTGTCCCCCTGTACTCAGCACTTGTGGGGCCACACCTTAAGTCCTATGCTCAGTTTTGGGCCCCTCAATACAAGAAAGACATTGAGATGCCAAAGTGAGTCCAGAGAAGGACATCAGAGCTAGTTTCTTTCACCACTTGCCAAAGATCACTAGAAGACCAAAAAAGTAACACACAGTCATCCACGTGCAGATGAAGGATGACTCTGTTCCTTTTTTTTTGGGAGTTTCACACTGGTTACACATGCTCAGCGTAAGACCTACACAGGGGGTGGGTAGGGCAGCTTAGGGCACAGCTCACCGAGTAAATCCCAGCAGCCTTTCTTGGCTCAGACAGCTGCTGTCGCCACTTCCTGCCTGCGCAGAGAGTCACCACTGAGAAGTCCCTGAGCTGTGCAGGGGAGTGGCAGTGCTAGGCTGGGGGGACTGCCCAGATGAGCTGCAGCAAACCTGGCATGAGGTCAGGCCAAAGTATGGCCCAGGTCCTCCTCTGCAGAGGAGTGTTGAACAGGCTCACAGCTCAAGGTGCACAAATACAATGCAAGTAGTGAGCATACTGTGACCGTCAGTTTTTTTCCCCCTGATGTGTCCCCACTGATTTTACCTACAAGACAGCGAGGAAAAGTTTTTAGACCTTCCTGCATTACCTCATTCCCCAACCTCCATGTCCTGTCACTCATCTGGTTTCCTACAGCAGAAGTGGGCAAGTTCCAGAGGGCAGGGGATGACCTGAAGGAGCACATACCCTCATCATTCTTCGTAGCTAAGCAAATTTGCTCAACACTTGTGTATGTTACTCAGGTAGCTGCATTGAACATGAAACACCAGATCCAGGAGGCACCATCAGCAGAACATTTATGCCCTGCTCCTCACTAAAGTGAAGCTGAAGAAAGGAAGTAGAATTGCCAAAAAATGGTTAAGCTAGACACAAGTAATTGTCAAAGATAGTTTAAAAAAAAAAAAAGGCAAAGCAAACAGATAAATTCCCAATACTCTGTTTGGAAAATATTTTGAATGCAAGTGGAAAAGACTTCAGCAATAACAATGGGCCATGGGGAGCAGCAGATACGCTGTATTTAATTCTGTGTCTCCTGAGCAGTCCCAGGCTCCCAAAGAGCATCATAACTTCAGCACCAGGACTTGACACTGTGATATGCAACTCCTGATAACAGTCCATGACGAAGATATCATAACCTTGCTGGAAATGTTGCTTAAACTCCTTGCCAAGTAAAATGGTCGAGCACAAGCTATTAAACTGCAATAGCTACCTACCCATTTTATTAGTGTGCACTGAATTTGTTTCATTTAAATGACTCTCAGGGGAACAAAGAACGGAAACGGGCATTACACTTGTTGCATATTTACCGCTGAACTCATTCAGCTCCATTACAAGCGGGGGAAGATTTCAAAGCCTTTGCTCGCAAGCTGGAACGCTTACCGAGAAGACTATTCATAGATACAAGCTAGGTCAGCATTTCCTAACTTTTTTTTTTTTTTTTTCCTTTTAAGTGGAAGAATTATTTAAGGATCTGAAAAAAAGTCTTACATAGCAAGATCACAAACTTTTCACTAACAGCCATATAAAAGTTAGATTAACCCTAGTGTTCACTTATTGTTTTTGTTTCACTCCGGTGCCTCAATTAAACTTTTTTGCTCACATGACTTGAGATACGTATGATGGTCTGGTCTTGATTTTTCCTTCCTCTTCATCTGCTAAAATCTTACAAACCAGAAGTGAAGGACAGCACTAAAAGACAATCTCCCCGCCAGCCAGATAAGCACGGTTTCGCAGAGTAAAACAAGTCTGGCACCTGTTTACCCTATCTTCTGTACCTTCAGAATACTCCAACTCAGCCAATCTGCAACATGACCTCCGTTTGGACCTATCCAGCATGAACTACAGTTTCAAATGCAGCAATGATTTTAAAACCTTTCAAGGCGAAGAGGTTGAGAATTGCTCTGCAGGAAAATTAACAGTCAAGCTTCTGCAACATCCTACCAGACTCAGTTTATGAGCAAAAGAGATGTAACTAAAAGCCTGATACTCTAAAAGCTCTATTTTGAAGACAGTTTAATCCTCTCAGTACCCTCCTCTTGGACATGTCACTCAAGTTACTGGGTCAGCCTCTTGGCTCCTATTCAGATAGTTGCCAACTGTACTCTAGTAACCCTCAGCAGGTGCCTGCATGGCTTGCCTTAGGTTTTGTTCCACTGGGAGGAGTGTCACACCTTCAGACATGGATCACATCTTCAGACATCTGTGTAGTTCAGGTAATGCAACAGGGACATTATAAACATGTGTTTAAATTTTAAATAAAGAAGGAAAACAGAAAACTTGAAAAAGCAGCAGCTGATTTTAATGAAAACAACTGCAAATTCATGGGTGTTTTTTGTGTCCTGAGCCTGCTCTAAATGCTGATAGTCAGACCCTAGAAAGCACCCAACACTCTTAAAAACTGGGGAAAGGGTAAATACATGTGAGGGCAAAGAAGAAGAAACCAAGATCTTTATTAAATAAGATCTCACCTATCAGTAAACAATAGTAGATTAACTATGCAGAGCACTTCATCCTAATTTCCACATCAGAAAAGTCAAATCCAGGAATAAAATCCAAGTAAATATGTTTCCAGATTCACCGTTGCTGGACTTTCCCCTTTCTTATCAAGAGTAAACAGAACTTCTGACAGGCCATGAGCACACGGGGTGACTAAGAACGATAACACGGGTGTCACTAGGGCTGCCCGAACTTCTTTCAGAAAGTAGAAGAAGAGCTCCATAGCAATCCTGCCAAACTGTCCTGGTTTTTTTTGGAAGACCTCGAAATACTGTTTGCAGGTTTGGAAAAGTCATATTATTAAACAATAGGGTGTAGAGAGAAAAAAAAAAAGTAGGTTTTGTTTGTTTTTTTCTGAAAACATCACCCTTCCCCTAAGCTGTAGCTCCTCCCCTTCACCTCAGAAACAGCATTTCTAGTTCTCTGTGTTTTAGTCAAAGACAAAAAGTAACCATCTTCCATGGTGTGGCACATGTACAGTGCTGCAACAGGTTTCTATGCCTTTGTGCATGGACAGCTGCCAGCTGCTGCTCATCTCGTCCTCAGAGCAGCCCTGAGAGGCATTGATAAGACATTTTACTTCTGCAGCAGTGACTATCAGCATCCATAAGGCAAAAGAACCACCACAGGTGTAGGAAAAACAATTTAGAAAACACAGCTAAGAAGGGTTCGTTTCTCCTCCCCCCCCCACTCCCCACCACCATAAAAAAAGTACCTTACTTGATGGAACAAAGCCAGGTTTTCTGGTATGATTATTTTCTACTGCTGAACAATGACCATTTATACTAAAGACAAAAAAGCAAACTCCACAGTGAAATAGATGAGACAGGGGAGGAACAGTGAGGGCAAACTTGGAAGGAGTCCATGGAGGAAAGTCCCCAAAAAACGCCTGCAGTTGGGCTTTGGAGCTAACTGCTTGCTGGACAAGTGGTCTAGTTCCTTTCATAAAGCTGAAGTAGGTGTGTACAAGCATAAATAAACACAAAAGCCATAAAGTAAGTACAAAGATATAACTCCTCCCGAACATGTTTAATATAAATAACACTAGCTTCTTACTCAGTAGTGGGATTCCCCAGTTACTGTTAAAAGCCAATGTTTTGAGTAACCAAGAAAAACAGATTAAAGCAAAATCATGATTTGGAAAGATTAAAAAGACAAAGCAAACCAAAGTGCTCTTTACTCTCTCTGAGTCAGTTTAAGGGGGCAAAGTACACCACAGCATGTGTTATATGCTAATCAGCATTTTCGTTCTGGATTAAAGGTGAGCATGACTATTTCAAAGGCAGAGGGAAGACACACATGGTGTGATATTCCCGAAAAACACACAATGCTGAAAGCAATACTTTGTAATGGAGGAGCAGGAATACATCCTGAACCCTTACCACCACCTCACCAAGGACCAGAATTACTTAAACTGCTTCAGAAGTTTCAGTCTTCTTAGGAGTAGGTCTGGACATCTGCTAAATATTTGCTTAAAGATATTTGCTAGAAGCCCTGTTAGTGTGAGCCAGGTATCTGTAAGCAGCCAGTTTCCTTCTCTGGAGCACAGCAGTCTGTTCCACTGGGGCTGGTGGTTGGCCACCTTCCCCACAGGAAGGATGAGCAGTAATTAGAGGTAGATATTTTGAAGTGTAAATCCAGTATGTGAGAGAGAGACCAGAAAACAGGCATTGTTTCCTACATATTTTAATTAGTTTTGCCTTGAATAGAAGACACTAAAGTCTACTTTTCCACAGTGAAGGGGAATAGAGAGGGTCTGTGATGCTCTGAAATCTGCTGAAAATCCAGTAAGAAATTTCAGACAGAGTAAGTAGGAAAGATGCATCTTTCCAACCAAAGGAAAGCCTCCGGGTGGTCTGAGGAAGCTGGTATTTCCAGCCCTAAAGGTGTCCTTCCAGGTTAAATATCATTTACCTTGCTCATTATTCGTGCTATAACTTCATGGAGAGGGAAGCCAATTTTCTCATACCAACCCTCCCCTCAGTACAGACAAATGCCTGTACCCCATTTCCCCTTCCCAGAAGATGACTTGGAAGCACCAGAAGTGCCTGCCCAGCAGTGCTGTGCAGGTCAGGGTGGATCCACTGCACGTCTGCAGAGAACGGTTATTTTCCCCAGCCCCTTTGGTACCATCCTTTATTCCTTGTCCTACAGAAAGGCTTTCCAGTCTCCCACCCATGTGCCATAGCACTGGCCTGGCTGAACCACCCTGCGTTGGGTGTCATTACCCTGTACAGGATCTACCCCCACTGGCTGCTGCTCTTCATCCCCCTCAGCTGGTGGGCACATGCCAAAGACCCCAAACAAGGGAGCTGCTGCTGACAAACCCACTGGCCAGAGATGAACTGAGGCTTCTCCCGGCCTGTGACAAATGATGGGAAAGAGCCCTAAACAGGTAGCACTTGTGTTGTAGGAGAATTGCACTGGCTTTTGTGAATTTGTCCCGCTGAGGTTACCCAATGACACACGCGAACAATTCCCCACACACTGCCCCATTCCCCCCATTCAGCATTCCTTAGCCATTCAGGTTTTAAGCACAGCAGAGCTGCATCCCAGTCAAAGAGCAGGAGCCATGTCAGGACCATAAGGATAACAGACCTCCCTGAGCCAGGTCCCCCTCATGCATCTGGTCAGTAATCCTAACGCAAGGAACAGAATGTTAATTCTCTCCCCCACAGCTCCCCGCTGCTTTTGCTACTGTATTATTCTTACAAAGCTATACAGAGGTGAAAGCAATCTGTTTAGAATCATTTGTGAGGGAAGGATAAAAAAAAAAAAGAAATTAAATAGCTACACTGTTACAGACACATGCACAGAGAAGCCTTTGTGTGATAGAGCAAGGGAGCCAGCAGAGATATCTCCATCAGTTTACAGCAACAGAGCAAGCTAGCACGGAATTAGCAACAGACTCATTAGGATGCAGTTTAATCACACTGCCAAAAGGTAGGCCCGCTACATAATCTTGCTGGTGTGCTTTCAAACATCCTTGGGTGATATTTGATCACTTTACTCGAGGCAGGGTAGCTGTTTCTCCATCACTGCTGTACTACGGGATATCCCCAACAGTCTGGGATTAAAAAGGATTAAAAACCCTTCCTTACTAATTTGCCTAAGACACCAGCCACAGATAGAGGGTTATTGCAAATGTTGCTGGGTTGTACCCTTGATAGTCCCACTACAGGCTGGTTCCTTTTCTTCCTCTTCACAGGTTGTCCAGCCCTTCCTATCCAGTGTGGACTTTGAGACTAGCCTTCAGGCCTGAAGAGCAAAACAAATAGAGGAGCAGCACCAGCCAGCACCCCTCCCACACATACTGCAAGCCCAGGGGTCATCAGATGAGTGAAACAAATAAAAGTCCAAATGAGGTCAAGCCCTGTCTGGCCAAAATGGGAAGCTGAGCAAGTCCTTGACCACAGCTTGCATGATGATGGTCAGATGTTTTTAACCATGCTGTTGTAGCTCAACCAACTCCTGTGCATCCTACAAATGAGGCTATGAAGACCTATTTCATCAGCTATGCTATAGATGCTAGTTCCTTGGTTAGTGGAGAAAAAAATTAAAGCATGTGTGAACAAGCCACGGAACTGTAATCAGACCTTTAGTATTATTGGCCTTTTATAGGCCTTTATTGGCCTATTATAGGCTGATGCTCAGCAAGGAAGAGCTTGGCTTCCTCCAGGGTAAGCAAGGCACATTACAGAGCCCTGTTACCAAAGCTAAGACTGCCTGGCCTATTCTTGCTGCAAAAATGGCAACATTAGCATTTGACACATGTGTACTGGTACCCTGCACCAGATGTCACTGGTATTTTTATAGACTCATAGAGCAAACAATATCAGAGACCAAATATAGAAAGATTTCCTAAGGTTTGCTGTACACTTACCTTAAATTGATTTTACTAATGACCTATTCTCATATTAGTCAGTGTAATTTGTGAAGCATTCAAAATAAAGCTTTCGAGTGCCCTAGAAACCAAGATATATGATTAAGGCCAGATAAGGGCAGAAGCTTTACAGTGATCTTCTGCCACTGTTGTATTCAGATCTCAGCCAGGCTATTAGGTTGCTCTAATTAAAACATTTCCGCTGTCTTTCTTAGCAAAGCTTAATCACTGAAAATTGTGCATAAAATCTTTAAGGATGCACTTTGAAAGTGCTGCAAAAGGTAGTGAAAAGGGGAGACTGCTGTTTTTGTAGACCAGCGCTAGTCAGACCATTCATTAGAAATGAGAGCAATCAGCCAGAAAATGAAACAGACCATGATGTAGATGTCAAGGTATATTCTGCAGTAAGACATACTTCACTGAGACACCTCAGGACTTGCTGGAAGTTTCTTGCTATTGGCAGGAAAGCAATAGCAAAATGCTCAGCCAGGGAAGCAGCAAGCCCTCAGCACAACTCCCATGCTGTGGAAATTGCCACCAGCAGAATTCGGGTGTTTCATCCATTATTCACCAGCTGCTGCCAGCTCTCATTCACATATATCACCTGGGCATAAATAAGTAAAACCCCATACCCACAAACCAGTGACAGAGGAGAGCATTAAAAGGTTATGAGCAAGGAGGCTTCACGCTTGTACTACAGTCTGACACTGACCATTTCACCAGCAACTCTTACGCTGAGATCCAGATCTTGGAATATTTTTACTCAGTTACACACCAGAGAAGCCTTTTCACCTTGCTTTTTCAGCAGCTTCAGCATCTTCTTTTTACTTGGACAACTTTGCACTCCAACCTATTCCAAAAAATAATTTTAGAATACTAAGATAGGCCTATAGTAATTTCTGTTAAAAGTGTTTCAAGGGAGTATGGCATGTTCCAGCCTCTCACTACTCTTGCAAGAATCCTCATAACTTAACTCAGCTGTAGCACTACTTCTTTTCTCAGGACCAACCACACAAAAAAGAATCAAATCTTTTCAGTGTTGCTACACATTCAAAGGAGATTTCTGCACCCACAGGCTTTCTCCGCAGCTGTGACTTGGAGCTAGGCTAAGTCCTGAAGTAGTAGATCCTGCCTGAGAACCTGCCTCATTAACCAAGGCAATAATCACAGCTAGACTTCATGATCCTCATTCCTGACCTGCTTCCAGGATCACTGTACTATGTTGAGTAGATTAGACCCCTCTGCATTCTCACATTGCCAGCTAATCCTGGGAAAGGCTTCTGGATGTTACCTTATTTTGGAGAAAGATAATGCAGAACGCTAACACGCAGTTTGGTATATTGCGAAATTCATGATTTCTTTCTTCCTCTTCCCAGAATCAGTAGTTCTCAGGGTCATGCTACAAAGCTGCTGAACCAGTACAGCCAAGCCATAGCCAAGATATCCAGAGCTCTTACATTAAGTGTAAAAACCAAACCAAACAAAAACACACAGAGAGGTTTAATTATATACAACCACAATGAAGTGGCACCATAATTGATTAAACTGAAAACTAAATCTTCAGGGAAAAAGACAAACAGACAAACATGCTTTTCTTTCCACCAGGAGTAAAGATTGTCATTTGGTCACACAGCATTACAAAGAAAAGAAAAGGAAGTAAGAAGTGGTTAGGAGGACTCAAACCAATTGGCATTCTTTATGAGCGAATTGTTTAAGAAAATGTAAAGGAATTTGTATAACAAAGGCTTTTGGTAAAGAAATCTAGAGCAAAAAGTAAATGATAACTACTATTGGCTGGCTTTTGGACATCTCAAAACTCAGTATCTATTTTGGTTTATTCATGCAGAAAGTAGCATATTTAAAATTTACTTGGAAATCCATTTCTCATAGTCCCTAATAAAGTATCAGATATTTAATGATTCTTAGAGTGCTGATGACACTGCCAAGCATACAAACAATTTTACCATCTGCTCTGCCTGTATCTCTGTAAGGTAGTCCAGGAAATTAAAGCACCTTTTTGTCTCACATAAGAGCAAGATGTTTCTAAGGCAGGACAATAAAATGCAGATATTTCAGAACTCACTAGTTCAGCAAAACTGATCCATGTACTTAATAGTTTATTATAGCATTGGGAAGTCAAGAAGAGCCTTTGCTCAAACTGTGAAGCCAGACTTGCTTATCTAATTTTCAGCTTACTGTAAAGCGATAGAGATTTTTAAGAAGCAGTTTATAGCTAGGCTTTACACATAGACATATTTGTATCAAGGAAAAGTAATTTCAAACTTGTCAGCATGGGCAAGTATATCTGAAGACCATTACTTCCCTGTAATGCCAACAATTTGGATAACACCTTCTTCGAAATCAGCATTAGACTTAAAATGTCTTCCTTTTGGAGACCGGGCATGTTTCTGGATGTACACCTTAGCTGCTTTCCATTAGCATTTTCTTCCTAAACCAAGAAATTTCTTTCCATTTGTTTGACTGAGGGTGTATTTACTAGCATACCTTCAAAATAGCACTTGCCTGATCTTCAGCCAAATTTTATAGAAGATGGCAGTATTTCTTAGACTTCTGCTTATTTGTATTTTGGACACACTGATTTAATAGAGGACTTCAGAGTCAGAAATTTGCTGCTCATCATACAAGAGAGCAAGATCTTTCAATCAAATCTAATAAAGTTTGTGAGCATGGTGCTTATAACACCAAGGTTGTGAATTCGTTTCCCATAAGGGCCATTCACTCAAGAGTTGGACTCGATGAACCTTTTGGGTCCCTTGCAACTCAGAATATTCTGTGTAATTTGTAGGTAAGTAGAGCCCTGGAAAGAGCATAGCTTATGTCTGCCCAGCACCTCCGTCAGCTGCTCTCCATCCATCAGGATCCAACACAGCAGGAAGTTCAATCCACTGGCTAAGTCAAAACTCTTCCCAAACACAAAGTCTAAGGACAGACACCAGAAACATTATATCCATCAAGGTGAGATCCTGCAGCATGGGCTTTTCTACCCAGTTGAGGGAGATGCCTGATGACGAACAACCACAATCAGCTGTCCAGCAAAGATTTAGCTGCTGAGGCATCACCAGGCATCAGATTTCCCCTCACGGTCACTCGTAACATGGTTTCATCCGATTGCTCCCTCAGCTTCTCCTGATCTCTTTCAGTCAGCATCTTCACCTCCTCTTTAGAGCTCTTCCAGGAGTGAATGGTTTTCTCTCATTCCTGCCTTACACCTTTCAGGAGAAAAGCCCCAGTGTCCTGGCTCTTCTTTCAACAGTTTCTTTCCTGACCTGCCCAAGACTCATAGACCCCTACCAAGCCTTTTAATAACCATCCTCTTTTCTACCCTACAGATTTTTTTTCAGCCTATTCATAGGCAGCACAGTCTGATCTGAGCCTGCTGCACACACAAAAGAGTTTCAGCTTGGAATTTGCTCATCTCTTTGGAAGTTATGGGCCCAAGTCACAGCCAAAAGACAAAATGACTCTTGCTGTGGATGGTTGTTTATAAATACAACAGTAAAGCTCTAAGAAGTACATGATAAAACCAAAAAAATTTTTTAACCAAAAAAATACTGGTTACACTGGGCAGTCTTGCTGTAAGAGTTCACCTACCTCCAAGCATTTTAGAAGACATACAGTATTTTAGTAAGAGGTAATATATTCCAAACCCTACCCTCCTTCAAATTTGTCAGGAGCAACACAATTGTAGTCAATCCTGCCTTAGGTAGAAGAATAGAATAGCTGTGCTTTCGAGTCCCAAACTGCTCCAGGACCCTGTTTTGGCTGTGTACTGGATTGGCCAAGATGTGAGGAGGGTTCCAGAGACATGGACAGAAATCATGCAAGAACAGATTTCCTTCACAGCTCTTAGCTCTCACTGTACTTTTGTAAAACATTTCCACTCCCTGCTGAGAATGGAAGTAGTACTGAGTGATCAGAAATTCTGCCCTAGTGGGAAAGCTCCACAAAAGCCAGCAGAAGCATACCGGAATTAAATCATTGCAGAATTTAACCCACTGAACATTTCCATGTGCTTTTCTGCTTATACCATAGCCTGGGGCCTCTAGAGCTAGAGGTCACTGCTTGGACTGTAAAAAAAAAACCCAAGCCAACAACAAAAAGTCACCCAAACTCAGCAACAACAAAAAACCTTGCAAATGTCTGCAATTTCTGCTCTGGAAATCCTTTATATTAAGTTGAAGTTGTCAATCTTCTTTATGTTAAAAAGAAATAGGTCATAAACAAAATTATATGTACTCCCCAGATGGAAGGACAAGACATATCCGGGTAAACAAGGTCATGTCGGGTGGCAGGGACCAATGTCTCAGAAATGCAGGCTCACCAGTGAACTACAACAATTCACTGCACAGGCAGATACTAAGGTCTGCAAAGAGATAATAAACCCAGGCTGAAAAGTAGTTCATCCTAAATATCTGTGTTTACACCACAAAGCTTTCATTCATCCTGGGGGAAAATCTATAGACCTGTTTCTCATTCCAAGAGAGTTAGGCATCCTGCTCTTGCAATGAGCCAGTTCACCCTGCCAGGGCACAACCTGAGTAGGAAATGCTGTGGCTCTGCTCTACCCACACAAACTTCTCTAAAGCAGCTCCCATGCAGCTTCACAGGCTCATTTCCCAGGAACATTCACTAGGTATCTGCTTACCCTGCTACAAGGGCAGAGATACAGCAGCATAAAATGTCAGATAGAGCTTGTCATGGCTTGTCAGCTTGGGAAGGGTTTCACTATTTCTCTTCAGCACAAGTGCCCTGCACCTCCCAGAGGCTAGTTTGAATGGTTTGAGCATCAGCAGGGAAAAGGGGAGACAACACTTTTGCCATTGTTATTACCTTAAGAAAACTCCAAACAGTTGATGCTTTCACAGCTTGGCTTTGCAGAAAATATCAGTTTTCTTGGCTTGACAGAAGTCAAAAACAAAAGTTGTATTAAGAGGGAACCCACAGAGAAAGACTGGGAGACACACGCATGGCTGGTTAACACCATCTTTGCAGGAGTTATTTGGCTCAGCAATGCAATCAGTAGCACCTCATGGCAGTTTAGTCTCCATTTGGTTTCCATAACATCAAACCACAGCTGGCACTACTTGGCACCTTGGCTGGTCAGAAAAGAGAAGAGAGTAAAGATGTGAAGAGGCAGGACAGGATCCTCCTGGGAAGTCCAGTCCACTGGATTTAGTTTGATTCTGCATCTTAGACAATACTTGATAAAAAATGCAGAGAGTAGATGTTAGTACTGCCAGTACTGAGATCATACCCAAGCTTTGCTTTTGGAGCATCAGAGAGAAATGCCACTGACTTATCCACAAGGGATGTATTTCCTTTGTGAAGTGTCAGGAAGGCAGCTAATTAGAAAACCAAGAAATTAGATCTCTTATGTTGCTTTTTTTTTTTGAGATTCCCGAAACAACAGTAAGATACATAGCCAAGGTAAGATACTTGATTTGAACACAGCCTCCAGTTGTACTTTTCTAAGATGTTATTAATATTATATGAAGACTAAAAAGATATTTGAAAGTAAGTATTTACTTTCAAATATCTTTTTAGATTCTTCCTCTTTCTTATGGTCAGATAAGGTACAGCTACAAAACAGAAAATCAAAAAGGAGGATGTATTTTAAGAAGTTAACATTTAGGAATGCAAAGTAGGAGCCTGAGCTCCATCAAACACTAGCCTCTTGCCTGAAACACGGTCTCTGCATATTGTCAAGAAAGATCTCTTTCCCAGCTTTCAGACCACATCCTGTATCAGTTATTCCTAATTAATCCCTAAGGGGTTTAGATGTTTAATATTTCAACATGAGAAGATGTCTTAGAAGCAAAAAAACTAAAGCGAAGACACCTAGGCTTTAACCAAAGAATTAATCACAAAGGGCCAGACTGCCTCTGGAAGCAGAGCTCTGCTCAGTGCAAGAGCAAATGGGTATCACTCTGCATGCATTGTAAATCTCAGTCCAAGCACAGAAAAAGCAACAGTCCAGGGAGTACTCTCATTTATGACATTAGCCTGAACTCCTACAAGGATACTGTTGGCAGGTGATCAACCAAGCCCACAGCATTCACTGACGCTCAGCAAGAAAACAAGTGGGAAATACGTCTAGGATTTTGCCAGAAGTAGTTTCACGTTAGCGAGAGATTTGTAATCAGTCACTTGTAACTGAAAATTAGTCCATGATCCACATGAGGAACAAGTGCTTGTAGAAAAGATGCCACAACAGAATGATTTTGCTGATAGAACTTCCCTTGGTTCTGCTCGTGAAGTATGCCAAACTGGCAGATAGAGACCACTCATTTGAAGGAATTCTGCCTATATTAAAATGTCATAAAAAAGAAAATCAAAGAGTAATTTTGCCTCCCTGCAAGGTGTCACTACCCTGACAACAACTCTACATGTCTATGGAACACCTTTAAATGGCATGATTGCACAGAACTTCAGTGAGCAATCTAAGCTGGCCTCTGTTGAGAAAGGCAGCCTGTTGCCTTTGTAACACCTGAACTGCCCCATGAGCTCTGCGTGGGCTCAACGAGCAGGGCTTGAGAGGATGCAAAGATACTGCCCGTGTGCTTGGTGTGAGGATGCAGTCACCCTGCCTGGAGCACTGACATGACAAAAAGTAGCTCCTGTGTTCAGGACAGCTACAGTTTTTGCATTCATAGACCCAGATTCATAGTGAAGATACAGATGGCATCATTATCTGCTTCTCTTTGGTTTCCTGAAGAAGTACACTTCTGAGCACTATTAGGATGAGGGCCTATGATGCCATGGTTTCTCCGAAGTTGTCATTATCTCTTAAGTACATATCACAATGTCAAGATGGAAATAAATTTAGCGGCACAGAAGATTGACAGAAAAAGTAGATAAGACAGAAAAGTGATCCAGGATAGAGTAGGGCAAATGTAGTAGCAGCACACAAAACTTTGGGAATGTTAAGTTTGCCTTGTGTTCTCATTCCCACAGGATGATGTGAAACAGCCTATATGCAAGGTAAAGGGCATCCACAAGTTTTGCCATTATTAGTTTGAGGTCCTTAAGTTTACAAGGTGCATCAGGCTATCTTTGACTATAAAGGAAGTCACTGATAATTACAGAACATGAGCAGGTACCACCTGTTTTTCTTAGGCCCCACAGTGAGCTGGATCTCAGATCAGTTTCCATCGGTCGTGCCAATGTCAGATGACATACTAGATTTACACCTGAGGCAAAGATCCCCATTTGCCTTGCCAGCTCTAAGAACCTGATGACAAACTCTGAAATTAGGAGATATTTTAATGGGAGCACAAGAACACAGGAAGTCGTAGAAGGTTTCCAAAGCATCCAGTGGAACAGAGCTCTCTCTCCTGCTTGTGGATGTTAGCAAATAATAATTATCACGTTTTAGCTAATAATTACCAGGGGCACCAGGCCACCAGATCACACTGCCCAGGACAAAGATACAGGGTATTTCCACAGTGTCAGGCAGCTGCTCCATCTGCTGGATTAAGCCCTACAGTTAAAGCAGCTTAGCTCTGCCCAAGTATCGTGAATATGGTCCTCTGTGCCAGTCAGTGTGTGAGTCCTAACTATGAATAGTTTTAGCAAGCCTTGGGTACGTCATGAGTACTATGGAGGTCCTAGTATTGTGGGTGAGTTCAATCACTGGAATGAGGAATAAGGAATAAAAATGGTAAGGCCATGGGCAGGTTGGCTGGTCTCCAGTTATTCTCTGTTCAGATAGGCACTTGAAAATTAATTTGTGAAATAATGTGACCGAAGTCAAACCACAAATGAAGTTTCTTAAAATATACGAACAAATAAGCATTTGATGCTGCTGTTTTTGGGTTTCTAGGGTACACAGAATGTCAAGTGACTGATGATGCATACAGAAAGCCTTGCAACAAAGGACATCAGTATTTGTTGAAACAGAGCACATCATGGAGTTTTGCTTTTGACAGAGCTGAATGCCAGCATGTTCAGTCTTCCACACTGATAGACCTAGTCAGCTTGGAGAAGAAAGAAAAATTCTGTATCACTCCATATTTTGTGTGGTCATTTTTATCAGAGTGAAGTGGAAGGATCTCTCTTGTTTTTTTTAATATACTCACTTTGCACAGCTCTAAATGGCTACACAGAGATGTAAAATAAAGACTGTTAGCCTTAACAGCCATTGAAAACTAAAAAAAAAAATAAGTCTGTGATAAGCCAGACACCTTTCTTTAAAGTGACCATCGTTCCTGGATACTATGTAGAATATTTTAGATTGTATACTCTGTGCAGATTTGCTTTCATTTCTTTCTTTTCTTCTCAGCAAAGATCACATTTATTCTTATAAAACCTAAAAAAAACCCAAAGTGTGATAGAAATGAAGGACTAGCAACAAAAACCTGTCAGAGTACCATACACCTGATACATAGTCATAAATTCTCAAGCAGTTGAGGTAAACTCATCAATAAAAAAAGGCTACATAAAATACAGCTACTAATGCATAGAATTGTATAAAGGCTGTTAGCTGTGTCACAGTTAAGAAATTATGTCTTGTTGAGGAGGATCTTGTTTTGGGAACCAAGGACCAACAGATTGCTATTTTCTTCCCAGCTCTGACAGAGAGATTGTGTGTGACATTGGGTTAGCTGTCATTTCCCCATCTGTGTGATGGTTATTGTGAGTACAATGTCTGTACCACAGCAAGGTCACTTTCATCCTGAGATGGAAGTTGCAGCATAAACATAATATATCATTATTTACAGCATCTGCAAACTAAATTATTGTATTTATCCACCAGAATGCATTTCATACTGTGAGACATGTCACTGAAAGGAAATCTCAAAATATGAAAGAAGAAAGTGGGGCCTTCCTAAAATTGCTGTGATAGGAATTATCTTTTGAATGCTGGATATCAGTGCAGCTGTTTCATCTGCTTCTTTCCCAGTTTGGTGGGATCTGCTGAGAACAATCGGCTCCTGTCCTCCTTCACATTCTTTGAGTGAGAAGCTGGGACAGAGGACTTAGGGTGGGGTTAGGTCCTTGCTCACAGACTTATGTCTTGATTGGAAAACACAGCTGCTCACTAGCTTGTACAGGCTGCCTTCATTTGCATCCTCATTCCTAAACCGTGAATCATGGTGGGAGCAATGAGATTAGCCAGTGGACTGCATGAGATGACTCATGCAGCATACATACCTACAAGGGTTTACAGACATGCGCCCCTTTCCCTTATTGCTCTTACCTGCCCCAGTTCCCCCCCATATTTTTAGTATTTCTTTGTTGTATCTGGTCCAAGCAGACTGCAAATGCTGGTACTCTACCTGTGGTTGTGGGTCTCAGAGCAGTCTCACAACACATGATAATGGACAACTGTAAGAACCTCACAGTAGCACAGCCCTTTCTTGGCAAGGAAAAACCCTCCCAAGCCTCATTAGTGGAGTATAGTTTGGAGCACTACACAGCCAGGAATACAAGTCAAGTCAAGATAGTCCGTATTGTGGTAAATGTCCAGCAGATTTCACTCCTACTGCCTTGCAATGACTATCAGAAGATATTTGAGAGACAGCTACATCAAAACATGTACAGAGCCTTTTTTGATATAAATAGGATGTAATTAAAATTCTTTGTTACACTCAATGATAAATACACCACTTCATATTAACTTCACAGTACCACCAGTGGTATAGGAGAAAAACCCAGGGCATTTTCACTTAAAACACGAGTTGCTGACACTGTTCTGTAGCCACGGATTGTTTTGTATTTCTTGTTGATTTCATAATTAAAATACGAAGAAGATGAAGGACTATCCTTTGATGCTTGCAAGCTCCTAATGAGCTTGTTTCTGTGGTGAGAGTTAGTGGAGCCCGATGCCTTTCTTGAACAAACAGCCTCTGTCTGTGCAATGTGTACACAGCTCAGTGAATTTACTGAGGGTGTAATAGGAGTACTCATACTACTTCCCACCCTCTATTACTAACTCCTCAGAAACTGATGCCCACCCTGTCATCTGCTAATTTAGGAAAAGGGTCCAGGCCATCAGATCCTGATTAAGGGTATAGTATCTTTTACTGATTGTACTGAAGTGAATCCTGCTCATGGCTGTGGTTTAACTGTAAAAGAAACCCCAACCAACCACTGAAACAAACAAAAGAAAAATAAAAACCCCGAAAAAGACAAGAGGAACCCAAGCCCTTGCAACATAAACAGAATAGGGTTGAGCTGTCCAGATTCTCACTTACTCCTTCCCTGACCTAACAGAAATTAATCTTTATGCCCAATCCATCACCAAGCTCTCTACCAGGAGTCCTCTCAAAGGTGCCAGATAGCACTCATTAATGTATAATATAGATGTCTTATGATCTAAAAGAGTTCATGGCATTTTGTAGTAGTTGAGGTGATGACAAACTCAGCTTCAGGTGCACAGGCGGTGCTGTAGAGCCCAAAACTGAGGAGCAGGAGCCAGGCCCACAGAGCCACATTTTGGGTCCTCCCATATACAGCACTGAGTGCAGGAGCAAAGTGAGTCTGGATCTGATATACAGGCCAGGCTCAGCCAGCGCCTGCCCTAGGAGCTTGGATTTGGTGGGGGAGGCTAAGTTGCTCATCTGCAAACAGATGATTTTGTGCCCATTAAACCATACCTTGTTTACACTTGAACATGCTAGTGAACAGCTGTTGCCATTACTATCAATATTCAAGATGAAGTTTTGAACCCTATCCATCTGGATGCCTAAGGGAATGTTACATGAGCTATACTCTCCAAAGAAGCTACAAATTTTGTGATCTGTTCTCTCCCTGTCACTGCCTTAAAACATTTGCTTACTTTTTCTGGCCATACACAGCAGGATAATTGAGGACATTTTCCTCTTCTTCATCACTGAGTCAAAGCTTTCTTTGAAACACATCTTTCCATATCTTTGGAAAGATATGAAAAACATATCTTTCCAAAGAAATGATACCAGCATGTGTGTGCCACAAATGACATGGTCTCAGCCAGGGGGCATACCCTGGCTGCTATTTCTTAGGCTAGGATCTAAAAGTCATTAATACTGAATGCATACCCAGAACAAATCTGATACAGATTAGACATGCTCACACAAACACATCTCTGCCAGAAGGAGCTGATGTGCACAATGCAGAATTTATACACTTCAAAGGATAACTGTATAAGTAGATCCAGAAGCATCTTTTGATTACATAGATAAGCAATAATTTATCTACCAGAGTCTGCCAAAAAATAGGTGTTACACTGATACGTTTTTAGGAAACTGGAAGCAACAGAATATAACTATACTGTACCAGCCATATTTGTGTCACTTAGCATTTTTGATCTGGTTTTAGGAAGATCTCTGTGTCTTCTCAATAACAACAAAAGAAATTATGCTCTGCTGACACACACAGATCTCCTTGCAAAGCAGATCTATGCATGAAGCTCCCAACAGTTTTTGATGTTTCTCCCCAGGTGCTGCTGTGCAACTCTTCACCTGATTCACCATGAAACCTCCCAGCCCCAAGGACTGGTTTACACAAAATAATTCCCACCATTTAACTACAATCAGGTATTAAACTGATTAAGTTAATCCATCAGAAACTCCTCTGGGGACACCATTGTATTAATTTATAACAGTTATGGCTTAGAGAAATTTACCTTTCAGTTGGTGAGCTGTCATATCCATTTAAAACTTTCTTTCAGGTTCATAAACTACCAAGCTAAGATATAATTTCTATTAGCCAAAATATTGTCTTTCCAAGTAATGTTTTCCATAACAGATTACAGTTAAATCAGTTCAAGCATTTGTACAGATCAGCCAAAAATCCCCTGCTCCAATTACGTGGTCTTTGGTTTCAAATGTTGAGCAATGCACAAGTGAATGATCCATCTGTCCCTGTGGTAAACAAAAGGGTAAGGCAGGCAGTACTCGACCCTGTTTTTAAAACAACAGCTCAACACACAGAAAACGTGTTGAGGAATCAGAGTGAAATGACAGCAGTGAAGAATTTGAGGCACAGATTTTCAGTCCACCAGCCCACAGCTCCTCAAAGACCCCCAACATTAAGCATAGAGCATTTATTAAACGTTGGGTTCCACGTACATATTTTTTTGCTATGATCATCCCAGACACTAATCATGGTCTCATCTGTGTGGTGTAACCACATCCTAGTTACTCCCATGGTATACAAGGGAACAGGTTCATGCGTTCAAAATCTTGGAGCTGACATTGCTGAAAACAAGTCGAAACAAAAGAAGCAGTTCAGCTAAAAGCAGGTGCTGCTGGTATGGTGGTCATCCTAAACCAATTTTACTCCTAACCAGAAGCTTCAGATTACTTAGCTATAAAACTTAATTAAGTCAATAGAATTAATTTTAATAAAATTGAATAACATTAGTGAAACAAGAGTTCTCCTCATTTTTAGGATGGGAGAGGAGCAGCAAGGAAGACAGTCCCTACACTCTTACCTGATGGCGCTGTCTGTGCAAAAATAAGTGGCATTGACCCCCTCTGATTCCCAAGCTGGGTTTATTTAATTAAACACTCATCTGCTGCCAACTCAGTAGGAAGCAGCCTGGGACTCAGTGGCAAACCAGTTTGGAGAGGAGGGTGCCCTCAGGTCAGGCTAGAGTGCATGGGACAGGTAAGTTTGTGCTGCCAGGGTGGCAGAGCAGAGCTTACTGCTGGCACACCTCAGGCTCCTGCCACAGGACAGGGGCAGGGAGCCAGAGAGTTTTTGGAGTTGCTCTCCTTTACAGTTCTGTTCTTTGCTAGCAGAGGGAGAAAGTGAGGATGAGGGGGTTGAAGTAGGCTAAGCCAGGGCACATAAGTTTTGCAAAGCATTGTGCTGCACCATGCAGGGTACAGTCTGCAGTCTCAGGAGGGGCTGATGTTCACAAGAAAACGAAACAGCTTTACAAGAGGTGAATAGCTCCAGTCACACATTTTGCATCACACTTAAATTGCACCTGCCCAAGGCCAGCAATGCTGTGCAGGGTTAATGCTTCCCTCTTCAAGTTGTCCACTGCCACCTGCTCTGCTTTTCCCTATAAGGGTTTCTAGGGCTTTTTCTGTACCTCATGAACTGGGTTTGACAGCTTCTTGGAGGTAGTCTGCATGCTGCACTTCTGTTGTGTTTCAGCTCATTGAACAAGTGGAAGGTTCTTTCTCAATTTCATCACTAGTGGAGGATTTTTTTCCATTTCATGGACAAAAGCTTTTAAAGTCCTGTACTATTTCGGGAGGCCACCAGTTGTCACATCTATATACCCAGCTATGTTGAATTTTTCTTCTTTTCAGAGTTGAAATTAGCTTCAGTTTTTTCTGGACTGACTTTTTTTCCTGTCATTCTCTTCGGACAGTCTACTCTGTCCAGGCAGAGAACACAGCTTCATTACTACTGTTTGCCTTCCAGTGTATTAATACTGTTTGACATGGCAGTTTCATGAGGGCAACTGATGTGAATCCAACTACTGTGCTTTTATTGTTCTTTAGCTTTTAGTGTGCCACTTAGCAGCAGTAAGTAATCTTTAAACATAAAAAGATCCTCATTGTCTACCAATAAAATGTCAGCCTGCATTGCTGAAGCTTCTGTTACTTCCTACTCATCTGATCTATGGCAGAAAGAAAGAGCTGTTAAAGTTAAACCTACTCCTTTCTCAGGGCACCTGCTCCTTTCTCAGGGTACCTGCTCCTGCACAGCACTCATCATCTCCACAGAGCCTTGTTTGTTGTAATGCTGAAGGCCTGATGGGTGGTCCCATGCATATCCATACTGGCCATCAAGTGCCTTTCAAAAATCAATTCAGACACAAACAACGGGGGCCATCATTTTGCACGCTCATTTGGCATGTCTTCTGCAGGAACACACAAGATGTCTCCAGGTTGAAGCCAGCCTCGTTTTAGCTTTGCAACCATTTCATCTCTCATGTGTGACTCTTGTCAAAGCTTATTAACACTCAATCCGCAAGAATGAGCATCCATGCTCTCTCGCCCTCTAATTACACGTGGCATTCCCTCTCACCTCTAAACCCTCCCATGTTAAGCAAATATGCTGACACCCAGGCTGGTCTTATACAGCTTTGCAGAGACTTACTGCACCCACACTGAGGGCAGCCTGCTTCTCCTCTGCTGCCAAAATCTGCTGGGCAAGGAAGAAGCCAGGTGTCAGATCTCTCTGATACTAAGACTAGGCTAAGAATGACTCCTTTATGGCAGGAGAATAAATAACTAACACACCAGTGGCAGATGAATCACAGCCTTGCTGTTCCTATCATGTCCTCTGCCCATCCTGAAGACAATTCCTGTGAAAGCTGCCTTTGCCAGCCTTGCACAGCTGTGCTAGCTCTTCTGAAACAGGGATCCTTCCTAAATAGGCTCGGCAGCCCCCTTCTAGCCATTGCACCCCATGAACAGCATACCCTGAATGAACTGGAGGGATAAGAAGAAAAGACAGAATAAGAAATCCTTGAGTGGAGCACTTGCAGTGGAACAAATGAGAAGCTCTCTGGCAAATTTTATGGTGAGATTTACTTAAAGGTAGCACAAAGAGAGAGAGAAAGGGCTTTTTTTCCTCCATGGAAATGAGAATAGGTCTTGGGTGTGTGGAAAAATTCCTTGAAAGGACAGGGTGCTCAAGAAACAAGAGAAAAACCGCCAAGTAAAACTGTAATTTTCCAATGGAGACAAAGGCAGAAGTTCTTCCTGAAGCACAATACAGTGTCTGACCAGCTCTGAGCAATTCTTGCCACTGCTTTGCAGCTTAATTTGTAAGATTACCATGATTTACAGGAGGCTTTTCTTTATTGCTTGAACAGAAAATCAAGAGCCAACGACTAAATCATTCGGTATCCTGAAGGGCTGCTTGGTATCCTTCTGTTAGGTCCAAACAGTACAAAACATCAAGGAAGAAACAACCACCAGAGAACTACTTCCTAATGTACCAGAACAGAGATGGAGAGTGGCAGGTACCAGTGAAAGGTTATTTCACACTGCGGGGCAGGAGGGGTGCCGGATGTAGACAATGCTTTACTGAGCCAGACCGGGCACAGGACAGAGCACAGCACCTTCCCTTACGGCACAGTGCTCTGAATTGTGCCTTCAGGGTAGTGCCCACCACAGCACTCCATTAGCAGCACAACAGGATTGCTAGTTTCAGGCCTAGTGGCTCTTTATGCAATGGTTGGTTTCTGCCAGGGCCTAACACAGCTGGGGGAGGGAGGCTGTAGGCAATACGATCCACTCTGCACATCTGTACAACAGGAGGTGTTTGTTTAGTTATCTGCCTCCTCAACCAACATAGTTTACAGACATGATTTCTCGTGCCCTGGTTTACAAACAGACTGCAATAGGAAATACATCAAATGAAAAGTGGGTGGACTTCTGCTGAGATGACTTTTGTTTACAAGCCTTTAAAGGTGTTGTAAATGAGTGTCAATCCAAAACCAGAAGGTTTGATGTCGTTTTCGGTTCAAAAGATTGTGTTTCATTGTCTGTATTAAATTAAGGGATTCAAATAATGTAAACAAAAGCAAAATTGCCATCTTAGATGGTTGCAGACTCATGACCTTGAAGTAGGCTGGGTTCTGGATCTCTTTTTTTCTAGCAAAGAAGTTGTTGCCTTTAACACAAAGGAGAAAGCATTATTCCTCACCTAAACTCAGTCTCAGCTGCCACCCAGTGGAATTATAAATCTCTGCATTATACCAGTGGCTCCTACTGCTGCCTTATCACTCTTGTCTACAAGATTTGAGTGACCAACAATAAGATGTCATTTGTCTGCAGTATTTCCTGCCCACAGATTCTTGCAGCACTTCAGAGAAATATCACCATTTCCATTTCTCACAAGAGAAACTGAGGCACAACAGCCGAGAGATTTGCCCAGTCACACTGCAGGCCAGAAGCAGAGTTGGGGACAGACCATGTCTCTTCATGAGGGATGTCTAAACATGGTTGGCTGCTGATCCAAAGAAGATCCTATGGTTTCATGATTTGAAGCAGAGGAGATAGTGCCAAGCAGGGGGAAGAGACAAAAACACAGTGGAGGCTGGAGGTGGGATTAAGCCTGTCAATTTTAACCTGGACAGCCCATTTCCTCCTCTTTGTGGTCTTCTGTATTTGCTCACAACTAAAATGAGCAAGCAATCTGGTTTAAGAGATGCCTGCAGGGATTTTTCAAGCTGTCACCAGTTATTTTTCACTCTAGAAGAGCATGCTCCCTTTACTGCAAGGAAGATCTTGACATATGGTAGGATGTAGAGGGCAAAGATGCAGAGCTGTCTGCACAGCTGGCAGAGCAGCTCCTGGCAATTAGTGGGCAACGAGAAAGCCAGAGGAACCACGAGTGAAGAGGAAGTGCTGCACAGAGGCAGTCACAGCCCTAACAAAAATGCAGATAGAACATGTCCTCGCATCAGGCTATGTCCACCTTATGTGCAATGGGAACGTGACATACCTATCGGGTCTGATGGGAGCCCTGACACCCAACAATCCCTCCTCTGTCCATCCATAATTAACGTAATATTTAAGCCTCTATGAGCCTTTTCAGTGAAAGAAAATCAGAAATAGTTGGAATATTTCTTCCCCATCCCACGCAGACACACAGCTCTGTGCTGCGGCTCTGTCCTAGCAGGGACAAGAGCTGGTAACTTCCATGCACTGGGATGGATGGAACACCCTTAGAAATAGGTAGTGGCAGAAAGAAGTGATATTTATTTCTACAGACAGTGCGTATACATGAATATACTTGTGCATATATATATATATATACACACGTGTATTATGAACAATGACATATTTATGAGAGATCTAGATTCTGAAAAAGCAAGTAAAACCTAACCTTCTCTGACCTAAATTACAATGTCAGGATAAACATATAAACAAGTTATTTTTAAGAAGAGGAATGCTTTGTGCCTTCTGCTATGCTCCTGAACAGCACCCAGCAAAAGATCATCATCAGTAAGAAGAAAAAGAACTTTTTATTTCTATAAGCTTATATCTTCCTCCTTAAATACCCGGATTTGAAAAGCACATCTCCAAAGCCCCTAGATCTAGGTGATGCATAACACAAAGAAGTGACCATTGGGATTTAAGGGATTCAGGGGAGACTGCTCAGCAGCCAGCAATTCAGGTTATTCCTGGTCAAATGTGAGTCTTATATTTCAACTCACCTTCCAATTTACTGTGCCTTTATTCCTTTTAAAAATAAAGGTGCAGCAGACACTGAGCAGAAGGTGAATAGACATGTTCAACTGCTCACTAAGGTCACTGAAGACCCACTGTGGTTTGACAATATTTTCATTTTGCTACAGAAAGCTCACATCACTGAAAGCCTACTTGAAACCCAAAAGCCAACAGTGACCCAATGCCACTGAGTAATCCCAGACTGCAGCAGCATTATCTCTATTTGATGGCATCATCAAGCAGTGACAAAAATACCCCTTGCTAGATATGCCAAGTGGATATTATTTCAGAAGCATTTTCAAGCTTTGTATCTTAAAGATAAAAAATGACCTATTTAACTTTTCATCATACCTGTGGAAGAAAAGACACTTTCTAGTGCTGAGAGAATTTTAAAACAGTTTCCATTAAAAAAATAAATTCCTGAACGGAGTTTGCAGCAGTAACAAGCCTCCCTTGGTATTATCTACTTAACCTCATGCACCACTGCATCAAAACCACAGCTGGTGCAAATCAGTGGCAGGCTGATTTCATTGATCAATCATCAAATGATGATGATTAGCAAGTTGAAGAGAATGAGCCATGTTCTGAAATCCAGGCAGCCTCATGCAGCCAGATCTGGGAACAGACAAGTCTAAGCAGAGCAATTCCATGGAAGTCCCAAGATTCAGCAGTGTGGGAGGGAAACAACTAGGGGGGAAAAAAGGAAATTATGTAAATAGAAACCTTATTTACAGGACTACTTTGTTATTTAATCTATCACTCTGGTTACACATTAAACTAAAGTAAATCCAAAGAATGTACTCTGCCAGACAATCAGGTCATGATGAACACCATGTCCAGCACATAGGCTGCTAAATTGCTGCCAACCTTCAAGCTGGAGCATATAAAACATATAGATGGACTGATGGGCTTATTCTCCCTCTAAACGGGCCTTGATAGGCAAGACACCATCATGCTCTGACTAGACAGTCACAACAGACTGCATGTACGTAATACCATCTGTCTCTCCCTTAGGAATGTGCCCTTCCATCTGCGATTCCTGCCTGAGTCCATGGAATGACCTGTATACACACCTGTATCCAAAGTGCATTGATATATTCACATGTATTTTTTTTAAGCTTTACACATTTGAAACAGTATTGTCCTGGCACTCCTGGCTTGTTTGGCCTCTCCATTCTCTGGTGAAAAATAAGACAGAAAAGCACCCTTGTTGTTCTTCAAAGTGGAAGTGTCAAAGTGATGTCCTTACTTATTCCAAGGAGGCACTTTACAACTATCCCACAAAGTAAACCATATTTGCTTGTTTAGCAAGGTACCACACCACTGAAGGCACATGTACAGGCTGACTGTCAATGTATGTTAAAAAGGGATGCAGAGAGGAGCTGATGTCAGGGTTAGTCAGCCTTCCTCAGCAAAGCAGAGCCTCCTTGCACAAGTACACTTCCCTGTATGAGGATGTGTTTCACTTGGCCCAAGAAACCCTTGCTATCAAATCTCTTCAACAGAGAGGGATACCTCCTGTTTACACTGCTGTTTTTGGAAAGAGTTACTGCAGCAGCTGCTGTAACTATTGCTACAGTTGCTTATTCATAAACCAGAACTGAGGGATCAAGAAACTTCAAGATAACTTCCTTTCTACCCCCAGGCTGCTGCCCAGGGCATTGGGTTGTGTTGGTGGAACCTACTTCAAGGGTTTTCCTTTCAGACCTTACGGTTTGGTCTGCTTTATGCAGCAAGAAGAATACACCACATGACCCTCAGAGACCCTCCCCACCTCTCAACCTATCTTCCTATTCACACCTAGATCCTGATGAGCTCTCTACCCTGGTGCTTGTTGAGGGTCCTCCAAACATAGCCATTCCAAATCAACAAAATTCAAGGTTAGTTATCAAAAGAAGGGCGGGGCTTCCAAAATTATTTCCTGTAACAGCTAGAAGTTAGTTCAAATAAAGCTACTCAGGCAATTATAGTTCTCCCCAGACTGCTGTCAACCAGAAAGTTCAGCTACATACCACTATTACATCCTTATTTTTGTTCTGTGTCTGCCACATTAGCATGATGCAGGTCAAGCTCATTTTTGGAGCTTCTTCTCAACAAACAGATGCTATTTTCTAAAACATTAGTCACCTTTTCATCATACTCAGACCATAAGTGTATCTTTTGTTTACAGCCATAAAAGTTAAATAGAAGCTTTTATTTTCAAGACTTTTTTCCCCTCATGATCTAGAAATATACTAGAAATGGCACAAGAGTGCTCAAGAACATTAGTGTACGGTTCGGCTCTGTTTCTATCACTAACTCTATGCATTGATCTTTGAATGAGAGTTATAGATAATATTGTTAAATACACTAATGAAATCTCTTTTAAGGCAACAAATCAGTAAAACATAATACAAACAGAGTATATCTTAATTTTGTCAAAAAGGAAGATACTGCGGGTATTTAACTTTCTCCACCCCACTGAGCACACCCACTCTTTCCCACTGATTAGACAGGGCTTTGAAGTAGCTTTGGTCTTCTCCACTGTCTTGTTAGACATCCAAAATAGGCAGTTTAATGACTCCCCCAAGAATCCAGCCTCCTCATAGCCAGAGAAGGTATCTATGGTTTGAAAAAAAGGTGCTTTTCAACTTTGCTTATGTCCAAAACATCCAACTGGCCTGTTTCAGAGACTACAGTAACAGCAAGAGCCCTCCTGGAGGTCAGTTGCTGGACATAGCTTCTGTAGCTGTGGACATGATACATGAGGAATTTGATTTTGAATGGAGCTTTGTTCAAAAACAATTTATGACAATTTGTCTATCTTTTCTTCTATTGTTAACCTGCCAGTCAGTACGGAATAGCAAACAAGAACAGCTAAGAGGAAAAGACAGCTGGGAAGGGATTTATAAAATTCAGAAGTGGGTATCAGGAAATGACAGTTTCAGTGTTTATTTGTAATATTTTGTTTAGCACAGAAGAGTAATTCTGAAGATGTAGGAAATGTCAGTTATTCTTTGGAAACTTGTATTCCAAATTATACCTCAGTATTTTGCAGTTATTAGGATGTCCTGGCCAAGAAGAACAACTGCCTTGTATTAGCTTTAGTACAATAGGATGGTTTCTGCCTCCAAGATGCTCAATGAGTCATTAAATTATTGAACAGACAGCCTATCAAAAAACAAAAGAACACCCCCCCCAACAACAACAAAAAACCCCCAAACCACAGGAAAAGGGACTTATTTGATTTTGCTTTTGACAATCAGTCCAATAAAATATCTACTCAATGTTAGTAGCAAATAATCTTTTGCATGCATGAAGTAAAATTGCTGGCAAGATTAAGAAAGAAAACTGTTCCTAAAGAAGAGCTGTTCTAGCTTGGTCCAATGACCACAGGAGGTTCACTTATCTCCAGAATCTAATGAGATCTCTTTGCACTTCAGGGGAAAAAAGGTGGGATGTATTTCCTTTTTTGCTCCCTTTTGCATCATATTGTGGCCATCTTATTGTTGTAAAGCTCTTTTCATCACTCAGTTTGACATTGACCTTTCTTGTTATTCAAATTACTTTTAGTACCAAAGCTCTCCAGTCCTGATCAGTGTAAAAACACACTTTCTGCAAGTATTTCCTTATGGCTATAACCTGCCACCCCAAATCAGCTATTGCATTGGCACATCAAGCTTTGGAGTACATCAGTAATCAACATACAAGTATGACCTACTGCAAAACCTCTGACTGAATAATGCTCACAAAAATACCTCTTTCTAGTAGATCGTGGAAAGAATGATGTCATATTTATGACTGAAATAGCTGGAATGAAAAGGATGATTTCATTGATTACTTCAATCAACAAGATGATTGCTTTTCCTCTTACAATTCCCACTACATTCACAGTCTCCTAAAGCATTACCAGTCTAACCTAATGAAGAGCCATCAGCCAGCGGAGAACTACAGAAACAGGTTTGTTTCTTGATGAAAGGTTACAATTTTTCTATAAATTTGTCTGTTAAACCCCAGTCTACTGAGATTTATGACCGGCAGGAAGCAACAGAAAAACAGCTAGAACTACTGCATTGATTCACCTGGGGTTTCTAAACAAACTCTAATGCATAGACACAGAGGAGAAGATAGTTGTCTTCCTGTGAGACTGAGCATGATTCACCATTGCCTCATTTAGCTGTGTTCCCACCACTGCCCAGGGTACCTGCACAGTTAAATGATGATGCAGCAGCAGCAACAACAGCCAGGTAGTGCAATATAATGGTCAAGAAAATAACTTCTCTGAGAGACAACACACTTACAGAAGCCCAAAACTCTTGTAAGCAAGTGAGATTGAATCAGCCCATACGTTTTGATTTTGGAAGGTCATATAGAAACCCATGAACTGAAGTATCATCTATCCCCTCCCTTAAGGGCCACAGGAAAGACAGAGAATCCACTGATAACAGCTGGTTCAAGCCACAGGGTCTTGTAGTCCATTCTCAGAGGCAAGCTATGTTATAGATTTCTTAGCTGACAGGCCTTTGTGGTTCTGAACTCAGCCAGAAGAGCTTTGTCTGGGTAAATACAGGCTAGCTCCTCCATGAAGTGCCTTACTTCATATTGCTGCCACTTCGTGTGAGAGCACAAACACTGTCAGTAAAAGTAATACCTTTGAGAAATTCCATCAAGCCCATGGATAAAAATCTTGTATTTGAAATAACATGTTGGGTGTATTGGTTGAGTCTTATGCTCCCTTCCACTGGGATAAACCCAAAGTGAGAAGCAGCCAAGAAAATGCAACGGTTGGGACACAGTTTATGAAATGAACTGATTTTAATTCTGGCCCAGTACTCAGATCCAAATTTTCAGAATCTTCCTTTAAAGTGTAAAGCTTCTTCAGCATATGGAAATGTTGGTGAATATTCAAATCTACATGTACATATAGATACACAAATATACATGTATGCCTGTGTACATATATTTAACTCAAATATTTATATCTGAGTCTATGAATAATTTAATTATTTTAATCAGACTAGAAAAGGACAATCCTAAACCTACATTTTCTCTAGTAACAGCACTGCACTGATAAAAATGACATGGTGTACTCTTTCCAGATTACCGTATTGTAACTGTTAGGATATAACTGCAAACAGGAACAACGTGTAATCACAATATCTAGTATATCACCTAAAATGTTCAAAACTATATTGCTTAAACAGCTGAGATAATGTATTAGTTAGGAATTAATTCAATATCACAGAAGTCCTTCCTTATTACAAGGTAAACTATCTGACAGTTATAATAAAAATGAGAAAACAGAAGTACAGAAGACACATAATACAAATACAGCTGCAGTGAGTAGGACGAGTCTCTTACCATGTAACAGGTACCCCCTTATTTAAGGGCGTCAGAAAAGTAGGTGTACTGGGAGCAGGTTGGATTGCCAAGGGCAGTGGGAAGGCAGACAGTGCAAGAGAGACCCTGGGCACACATAATACGTTGTGACATGCTCCTTCGGCACTCAGTAGCGGTGTCTTCACTGACCCTTTTTAGCAGAGCTGCCTGAAGGGCTCAGTAACACCAACCCACTCCACAGGAACCATGTCTTAAAAAAACCCAAGTCTCTTATTAAGTCTCATTCAGGTTTGGCAACACATAAGTATCCGTTTCAAGTAATTAAGAGCTAAGCAGAAAAGCAAAGAATAGAGACATCAGAAACATGAGGCATACACTTAAGAGCTGGACTTGATGATCCTTGTGGGTCCCTTCCAACTCAGAATATTCTGTGATTTTGTGATTCAGTGATTCTAACCACTGAGATCATAAAAATCAGCTCCCTGCAATCACAGGCCATCACAACACAGATGAATTTACATCAGAACCACTTGCCTCCCATATGCCACAGTTCACAGACCTTCCCCTGAAGTCCTAGACCCTCACCTCAGGTGAAAACAGAGCTTTCCTTTTTAAACAGTAGTTGCCATCTTTCTCTCCCAGCTAGAAGTGTTCGCTATGCCCAAAGCATGTCTAACATATTTTGGGAAGATGAACAGAATCTTTTTGGGGATGCTCCTAAGACAGACAGCTGTATTTTGCACAAAACCCAAGGGGACACAGGAGGATTAAAGTCTCACAGCATCTTACTAACCCAAATACAGCCCACCACATCTTACTTGGAGGCAGTGATCCATCTGCGCACTTGTACTTCTGCCAGGATGAGGAGCTTTAGGGCAGATGAGGGCAGAGTGTTGCTTAGCACTAAAGGAGGAAAGGGAAGGACTCAAGCAAGAATCCTGGCTATTCTCACAGAATAGGTACGGAAAGGGAGCTGGGGGACTTTAAGCTAGAAAGGGGAAATCAGCTACTGAATAAACAAATATTTGCAGCAAGGAAATGAAGGTAGCATTTATTTTATATTTATTTAATGAGCTACTGTCATGAAAAGTGATGTGTCAAATTTTGGAAGTGAGATCATAGATCATTGAATTCCTCACTCTCACAAGTGTCCAGAGAGTGACCATATACAAGGGCAACTTTACATATTTCTGTGGTGGGTTGACCTTGGATGGATACCAGGTGCCCACCCAGCCACGCTACCACTCCCCTTCCCAGATGAACAGGGGAGAGTGTGAGGTGGGGAAAAAAATCCAACAACTGCCTTGTGGGTTGGGATAAGGGAGTTTGTTTAAAGCAAAAAGTAAAGCGGAAGCTTGTACGTGCAAAAGCGAAGTGAAAGACAGCAGGGTTTATTCTCTACTTTCCACGAGCGGCGATGGTCGGCCACTCCCGAGCAGCAGGCCTTCAGCACGTGTAAGGGCTCCTCAGCAGGCAGCCATTGGAGACAATGAATGCCTGCCTTCCTGCTCCTTTCCTTATCTTTTACATCTGAGCGGACATATGGTATGGAATACCTGCTTGGTCAGTTTGCGTCAGCTGACCTACTTGGGCTCCCCCCCAGGATTTTGCCCTCAGCTGCGGAAGGAATGTTACCGTGCTGATGCTGTGCTCAACAGTAGTCAAAACACCGGTGTGTTATCAACACCCATCTAGCTATCAGTGCAAAGTACAGCCCAGCACTGTGAGGGCTACTGTGGGGAAACGAACTCCAGCTCAGCCAGACCCAATACAATTTCCTAATAGGAAGCCACAGTAGGCTCAAAGCCCTTCAACCTAAGAAATGAAGATTGTAATTTTCTTATTTAGTAGGTTTTAATAAAAGGCTGTCTAGCATGAATGTGGAAGGCATTAATATTTATGTTCAACTGAAAGAGGGCTGCTTGTCCCTAATTGCCATTCATCTGCTGAACACCTTAATCTCTCTAGTCACTGCTGCTCATATTTCTTTTCTTTAAATTTAACTGTCTTTCTTATTGTGACCTATTTTCTACAGAATATATACTCAGCTAATGCTGGTAGATCAAAACCGTAGCTGTGCTTCCTTTGAACAGAGGCATGTCCTTTGCATTTGAAATATAACACATCAGGGATTTTCTGGCATTTATTTCTAAATGGAAACACTAGATCTGGTGGGACGCCTGGCTTAAACTGAGACTCAGTGATCCTTATTATCAAATGTCTTTTTGGATTACAGCAACTGAAGCTCATTTTCCTCAAAACAGGCTGAAATATCTCTGCAAGTAACTCAATTGCTATCTTTTACACAATGGCCACATGTTCCACAATACCCAATGAAATTCAGATGGGAATAGCTCTGCTGATCAGATTTTTGATACATGTGTCCCATTGCTCTACCTCTGTGAGTTCGTATGCTGCTTCTGAAGCCTCATGAAACATATTAACTAAAATGATAAAGCTGACACCAGATGGAGGAAACACCTTGGTGATTCTTCCCACTATCAGCTCAGCACAAGACATATTCAGCTCTGCTTCAACACTCAGTTTCAGCTCAAAGTTTTTCTACCCTTCCACACATTGCAAAAGAGTATTTACCTTCTTTGCCCAGCAGCAGCCCATAGCCTACGCAATGTGTATTCAACTCAGTGTGCATCCTGGGATGACCAGAAGTTATTTTCATCAGACAATCCCAGCAGAGAACTCTGATTTGAAGACAATATGCTGTGGTCACCCCCCACTGTGGAAGAGCTGCTAAACACTCACATGGGAGCTTCAGGAGCTCAGCAGGTACCAACCATTCTGCACAGGGACAAGGTGCTGCTGACTACAGCAGTGATTTGCAGAGCTGGCAGCCTGATCCATAGCAGTGGCAGGATCCTGGAAGCAGCTTACGGCAGCGTAATGCAACAAACAGGCAGCCCACTTGCAGAGGTTCAGCAGGAGCTGGGATCTTTTTTCCCATTGAAGCCAGCTTCTCCCAAGGAACACAGATTCTCTCAGTTGTACTTAGAGCTTGTCTTCATTTCACCAACTCCAGCTTAAGTGGTCTAAGTCACACCATGCGGGGATCAGATCCCCTGACTTATGGAATACATGCATTCTCCCGAGCTCCCGTAACAGGGAGGCTGTGCATTAAAAAGGGAGATCTGGAATGGGGTTTGACAGGGGAGTAGGGGCAAGTTTCTGTCTGGCAAAGTCAAGCATTCGTGCCTCTCACTGTTGAGCTGTGTCCTTGTCCATACCAACACAGATGGTATTGATCCTTAGTGGCTTTAATGGAGCACTTTTTCTCATTATTTAAAAACTGCTCCTTGAGCTTGGGTATGGCCTGTGCTTTTAGAAGCCCTGTCTCCACTACTTCTCCTAAAGAGTGTTTTTTTATGGGCTTGATCACTACTTATTTGGATTTATTTTAAAAATACGCCTTCCACATCACCCCAAAAAGGGTATTGCTGTTAGCCTGTGAACTATACATGTTAGAAGACAAAGTTATTACACAGACAAAGAAATCAGAGCAAACCTCACTTCTAAAAAAGTGAGATTCACTAAAATCCTTTGCTGTAGGCCAGGAGTCCCTTCTGATGGTCCACTGTGGTTCCTTCCAACCCGACCCATTCTGTGATTCTCTGAATTTGAGGGCCCTTATAATTAATTTGAAAGGCAGTCACTGTAGCAGTAGATCAAGATCGTAATGGATGTCTGTACAGGTATGGTAAACTCATTGCACCAAATTCTTCAAGGCTTCAGGCTGTGGTCTGGCCTGCACTGGAGATGATGTGGAGGTGCTGTTAAAAGCTCTCTATTTTCATTTTACAGAAAACATTTTTTTTTGAGATGAATCCAATATTGAGTGGAAGAAAATCCACGGGAAAAAGGTACTATAGCATGTACGGTTGCGATTTTGAGCATAATGCTGCATTAGAAAACATGAATTCTGCTTTGTACAAACCAGAAGGAACTGCACCTTTTCCAGCTGGCCTAGAACAAAAATCTAACCCAACCTCCCTGCTCAAGCAGGGTCATCCTAGAGCACAATTCAAAAACTATCAGCAAAGAGGACCAAGGGTAAAAAGGAATGACAAATGAAGGAATGAAAAAGAATAAACCTAGCCTTACTATGTTTTGCAAATTTGTCTTTAGGCAACCAAAAGACCTTCTAACAACAGGGAATGAATGCCCTGTATCAAAGGGATCTTGGAGTGCAGCTGATCAGTGAGCAACTCAAGTACTGCAGGTTCATTTGGGTGGATATTCTTGAGAGGAGAAGTTTGATTCTGGAACAGTGACTAAGTTTTCAAGTGTAGTACTTTTTTCAGAATAGCCATCTGTGTTTCAGGGAGAGAGCAAGCCAGCAAAAAGGACTAAAAGCCAAAGGAATCCCACCACATTTCCTCACTGATAACCAAACTCACTATTAAAGAATTAACAGACTTAAGCCAGTCAACACTTCCAGTGCAGCCAGGCCTGTGTCCCAGTTTAAAAAAGCAGCCACTGCTACTGCTGTTTGCGTGACATTTCAATTCAGTGAAATGCTTCTCTGCCTCTAAGCTGCTTTTGGTAAAGCAGATGTAAGTTCCTCAGTCACTTAAATATTACTGAAAATGTCTACCCTGCTTATATTAACTGAAAGGAGAATAACACCCATTACAGATCCTAATTACCACTAGATTCGGCAGAGGATTCCGTATCATGTATGTGTGATGTTTAGTGAGCATGTGGCAGATGTTAGTCATCTCACTTAACACGCAGCTGACAGAGCTTCCCCTCACAACAGATTATCATGGTGAAAAAGAACCAACCACAAATACTGCTCAGCCCTAAACTGCCCTTTGCAGAAGCATTTCTAGGTCGCTAGTTGACCTGTTTCGGTTTGATTTGGTTTTTTTGTACCCTCCACCACTGATTCCTAGAAGTCCACCTAGATTTCTGTGGAGCTAGAACACCCCACATTTTTCCAGGACTGCTGAATGACTATCAAAGATGAAGGAAAAGCTGTAATTGGTTATTTTGTGAAGTGAAAGGGATAAAACCCACAGAGCCAGTCAAATGTTAGTTGTCAGAGGCATACACACAATTACTATGGCATATCTCAGAGCAAGCCAGATTCTCCCCAAATTCAGTTTGACTACAGCTATGCCCTATGGCTGTCAGCAGCATTACTAAGTGACCACCACAGACATGTCTGTCAGGTGATTAAGAACACCAATAAATATCTGTCAAAAAGTCTTCCCATCAAGGGGTAGCTACCTTGTCAGGAGAACCTCATGGCTGGCAGTAGCTGTTGTGGACCAGCACCAGCAGCAAGCTGTGCCCAGCTGAAACCCATCCATCGCAGCAAGTTGTTCCTTAACTCTTAAGCACTGGCAGCATTACAAAAGCACTCAGTTAAATATGAATATCTTATGGTGTTAAGCTGCCACCCTCTATAAATAGTGAGGCGTTCATTTTAATCATTTTATTGGAATATAGAAGTCTGGAAATATCTTGCTTTGGGATTTGAATATTTATGGCCATTTGTGATGTTCTACTGCTCAGTAAGCTCCCCTAAATGGTTGGCTGCTTCTTCCATCAAAAACTCATTTTATTTTTCTCAAGTACTGCAGAGCTGTATTGCAGAAGTTGCAAACAAAAAGACATCTGCAACTTGGGCTTTATAAGAAAAAAGTATGGTTTAAAAATGGGATGGATTTTTTTTGTGTATTTGACCAAAAGGCTCACATCTGACTGTAGTTAAATGAAGGACTTATAATAATTAATGAAAATAAAGCAAATTAGAATAAATCCTTTAATAGTCTTGCCTGGAACATCAGTTCGTCCCCTGAGTGTTTTTATCATCATCCATGAGATGCAGCTGCACTCACCTTGAAATTTGTGTTTATGCTTGCTCAGATAATCAGTTCTCTGTTGAAGAGGTAAAGAACTACAGTTAAACTCTGTGGAGGAAGAGAACAAGAGAAGACACCAAGTTTAATTTCTAATGTAGGATTTTGCTTCCTTTATTAGTTTTTCTTTCCCCTTTCTCTTCACTACAGTCAGGACGTGCAGGAAAACATTAACCAAAGTTACATGATTGGCAATTACAGTTATAGAATAAAAAGTTTTTGTAAAGAGTGGATTAGTTATCCACTAGCTGCTCTCTCCAATCTACAAATGTGTGCAGAGGCTCTGTACTGACCTTTTCAGAAAGACATGCCAACTCACCCTCTGCATTTGTGGTGAAGGCTTCCTCAAGTTTTGTAGCAGAGACAGTAGGTTCTGCAGTGACAGTCATGGAACCAAGGCTTGCTTCAGGTTTTCAACAAACTCTGTGTTTCAGTACAACATCTTCATAAGAAGATTTCTGTACATGCCCTGTGCCCCTGTAGATGTACCCAGCATTATTCCTGGGTTCAATGAATCAAATGCTCTGAAGAGCTGGTCAGAATCTCAGGTATTTGCCAATGCTACTAAGGAGTGCAAAGACAAGGAGAGAAGCACTTCATCCCTGCCAAAACTCCAGTCTTTTCCTCCATTTTATTTGGAGGAAAAAACAAAATTGAAGTGTAGCATTCTGAAGAAGAGAGAGAAAACCCTTTTCTTTCTTACACCAGAAAACCGCACAACTTGGTTTAGTAGCATATTTTACAATATAGCCGGTTTCCCGCCCTTTAATACTCAAGAGACCACAGAAATCAGGGTGCTTTCTGCAATCTAAAAAGATCTAATGGTAAAGGAGAGCGCTACTTTTCACAATAAGACAAGGGGGTTAAGAACAACCTCTATTTTTCCAATTTCATATTGGCTTTTACCTAGGGCAGAACTGCCATTACGGATACAAAGCACATTTACCCTGTCCCAGATACACTGGTTTCTGCATTTGCTCTCTGCAGATTTCCCACTCCGAGAAAAGCCATATCCTCGTAACCATGGAAACCACTCACGGCAAATTCCCTCAAAACGCAATAGCAAAAGGATGTAAAGGAATAAACATTATAAGAAGGCTGTACGCAAAGAGAAAGACAGCATCTTATTCTCATAAATGCAAGACAGGAGAAAAACCACAGTGTTTTCATGCTGGAGGGTTAACTGTCAGGCTGGTTGCCTTCCTCACTGGACAGGTAGCACTACACAAAGTCCTCTGTTTCAGGAGTAAATGACAAACTTGCATCAGGCCTAGGACAGACGTACTTTGAGTTCAAAAAAGTAACTTAGATTTTTGTCTTCAGAAATAAAAAATAAAGGCACGCTCCTGAGTAAAACCATAACAAAAGTAGAGTCATATCTGAGCAGACCACCTAGTTCACTTTTCTGCCTCCAAAAGTACCTGTAAATCAGGTAAAAACCAAGTATCACTGGAAGGCACTTTCACCCTAATGTTCTCCCTAGCCTTAGTGGGTTCCCTGGTTTATCTAGGCAGTAAAACTCAAAGAAGCTCTATCCCAAACACTTTTCCAGGCTCCTTTCCAAACCATCCTTTGGCAGGCAGTACAACAAGCCTCATTCACTCCACATGAACAAACCACCTTCTGTTTGCATTGAGCCTACCACCAAGTGTAACGTGATGGGCCCCTGCCATTCTTCATGTGAGAAGAAATAACAATCAATCAGTCTCTATTCCCCTCCCTCCTATGTCACTCATGAAATTGTAGATCTCTATCATATCATCCATCCACCCCTGGAGAAGGACAATGTAAAGCTCAGCCTACTTAACTGCCCCTTGAAAGAGATCGTCTCATACCCTTGCTCACACGCATTACCTTTCTTCAGAATTTCTTCTGCTCTAATGCATCTCGAGATGAGAGGATCAGGACTGCTTGGAGGGCGCCAACCTTGGAAACAGGCAGTAGCTTTTTTATCTCTGTTGTCTTTCCACAAATTAATGGTATTTAATCTTTTATTCCATTGCTACTGAGCACTAAGCTGATGGTTTCACGGAACTACTATGAACCCACAATTTCTCTCTTGTGTAACAATAACAAAGCCTTAGCTCAGAATACTATATGTGAAGCCAAGATTACTTTTACCCAGGAGTTACATTTATCTGCTCTGAATTTCATTTGCTGTCTTACTATCTCTCAAATTCAGCAGATCATTTCTTAATCTTCCCTTGAGCTCTTCCAGAGCACTTGGGTGATTAGTACCAGCCCTGGCAATCAGATAATTTTCATTTTCTTTATTTGTACCTCAACCTGTTTCATAACTAATTCAAATTTTAGGCTGATCATTTGCTGAATCACTGCTAAAAATAATGGCATAGGGAATCTTCTCAACTTCTACAGTTAGCAGACTCAAATAATCATTTCTGCAGCAGTCTTGTCCACACGGCTAACAGCTGGCTCCACCAGTCTTCTGGTGAGCTTTTTGTTCTGGGTGTCAGGCCCTGCAGACTCTCCTCCCCCTCCCAGGGCCCTGGCAGCCATTGCCCAAGGCCAGCTCTGAGACGGTGCCGCTGTGTGACCTTGAGCCTGACTGCTGGGAGCAGAGCTGGGAGAAGCCTTACTGGGAGCCTCTGCTCCTTCCAGTGTATTAAGCTTAAGCCCTTGCTCCTGGTCCCTGCTCAAGCTTTGCTGTAGGTAACCGTGTGTCCACCTTGCCTCTTGCGAATTCACACCCTGACCCAGTAACATAACTTCCCAGCCTTGTCACAACGGACTCATCTGGCCAGCTGGACTCCAGGCTGCTCCTGGTCATCATCACCTGACTGACTCTGCCCTCTCTGCCTGTGGCTCACAGTGAGGGCACTACCTACTTTACTTCACCTTCTGTCCTGGCTTCCCGTACCCCGTGGAGAAGCCTCAGGCTCATTGCTACGTGGCAGACAGGCTGGAAGGAGGATCAGTTCATTTTCCTATCTGATTTTCATATTTATATTATATTATAATAATAAGTTTCAAACTCATGATGACTAAACCTGAGGAATGGTTTTGGAGTGAGATGTGGAGAGGAGTAAAAAGGGGCCCTCCAGTTTATTCTGGTGTTAGCAGAGGAGGCTCAGCGGCTGTGTACACCACACACATTCCCTGCACATGACTTTGATCTGGTTGCTTAACTGCTCCATGTCAGTCTCTCTTGCTCCAAAAAGGGATTAAACTTTTCTCTTGAGAACAAAAGAATGCTACTTCCTTCCTCCCGCCCTGCCTGTATGTCAACAGCAACAGCCCTGCCCAGAGCTGGGAAAACTTGGAAGTTTGCCATTAACTTGAGCAAGTTAAGAAAGAGGCTTCATCTACAGAGCAGAAACATGACGAGCTTTTCTGTAGAAAATCTTCCACAGAGAAGATTATAGTCCTTCTCTATGTTCAAAATGTATAAACACACCAGCAAATGGCTGGGCAACAGATATCATCCCTAAGCCTTGTAAAGATACACATAAAAACTTGCAGAAAACAGCTTTTCATTCTAAAGCACCAAAAATTTGCTAGTGACTATAATATGTTAGAAGGCTTGTGTCAGTGTAGCCAGCTTGTACCCTCAGCAGGCAGGTTTTCCTTAAAAAAAAAAAAAAAAGAAAATTAAAAAAAAAAATAAATCTGTATTTTGGCAACAATTTTACTATGCCAAGCTACAAAGGAGATGGCCTGTAGTCTTCCACTGACTATGCTTTAGAAAATTCTCTCCTACAGTACTAATTATCAAACGGCCTTCAAAAAGAATGCTAATGCAGTTTTGTTAACGATGTGTTGAGGTACACATAGAGGCACAAAAAGCTAAAAATAAAAGTCAGTCTAAGCTCTACAGTCATGTTTCAGCAAGCTGTAAGTGAACTTCTGCAAGGGCCGCAGAAGCAGGGAAAGCACCTCAGAAACACAGGTCAATCAAACTACCAGGTTTTATTGACATAAACCCCACCTATGATATTAGGTGGGGTGAAATGTGAAAATGAAAAATATGAAAAATACCTTGTCATTTTTCCTGATTCTATTTAGGAAAACTAATGCAGCTTTACAGTGCTCTGCATTTTAAAATACATGTTTTTCTCCCTTCTCTCCTTCCTCTCTCTTTTGTTGCACCTTTCTTAGTGGTAAAGTGACAAGAGAAGCAGGGAGAAAAACAGCGATACAAACATCAGGGGGAAAAATAAGAAAACTAGAATATATTTTCTTATAATTAAACTGTTTAGGGTGAAAATTGTCTTAAGAAAAGCCTTGCTATAGTGGCATGTATAGAAATACATGGAAAACCAGGCCTGGAGGCTGAAACACTCTTTGTGGGTTATTTTTTTTTAAACTGATATTGTTGGTAGTGATTCTAGGAAGATAGTAAAGCTTATGAAGGAAGTCTGTACCTGACAGTTTCATGTTTTCTCCCCCCAGCCTTTTCATGTCAGTTGCACTTAATAAAACACAATTCCCTGCAACATTTGCCCCTTATAAAAAGCTGGCATACCCGCATTCATGTCTATTAATGTTTAGCTCAGCTGCCTAAAATATTTATCTTAAATCAGATTCCAGTGTCATCTCTAAGATTAAGCAGCACTGGCATTAACAGGGTAAAATGAGAACAAACATGGTGATCTTGTCCCTTTTAAATTTTAGCATTAGTCCTGCATTTGAGTGTCCTGACTTGGCTTCATACTGTATCTACCCAGAATATGGGAAAGGTTATTTATAATAATAGTAATAATTTAAATGGATTAAAAGATGGTCCTCAGCTCTGCAGATTAAATGGGATAAGGACTTGGAATTCTGGACCAAAGGACTCCCAGAAGGGGCTTAATATTTACTACATAAAAATAGACAACATATTAAAGGAAGAGGCCCTAAGGAATCAGTATTTTTCATTGCATGTCATATCCTTTCTCTCAGGTCCCTGCAATTCTAAAGGTTTAAATTGTTATGCCAGATCTAAAGAGAGACATAAATAAGCCTTACATTTCATGGACCACACTGCAGATTTAAGGTGGTGCATCCATACTTGGTGACTGAGTAGCAGACCCTGCTACAAGCCTTGTGCTGACACCAATTTAGAGGTGAGTTATTTGGGAATAGCTTGGTATATAAATACCATGTAGGGCTGTGCAGAGCAGAGACATCTCAAGTCCTTATCTAAGCAGAAATTCAATTTCACCACCTTCTGAAATGAGGAAACAGCCAGGTGGGAAGCTGCATTTCCCACATGGAGAAATCATTCCTATGCTCCAGAAACCTCACTACAGGCTTTAATTTCCCAGAGTAACAGTTCTTCCAAATGTGTGCCACATACATCTCCTTTAACCAGGAATTCAACATTTGTAAGTGCTATGGGTATCTATGTTTCTAATCTGTAGCTGTGCCCTCACTGCAGTCATAAGCTGTGGACAGCTATTTTTAGCACAGCAGCCTGGAGTCCCATTTGATGTGTGTTGTGTTGTAGGCTGCTTCACTGACCAGAATGATAACAGTACCATGTAGAAGGAGTGTAATTTCCCTCTTCAGATGAATTAAACATGTTAGGGGAGGTTTTCAAGAGAGAGCATCAAAATGGATTTAAACTGAAAGGTATCTGTCTTCCTTCACAGCTATTAATGAATCTTGCAACTGCTCTGCAACTCTCTTCTGACTCACTGAGATGTATAATTCTTTGCCCTGTTGCTTGCTTCATAAAAATCTTGTCTGGCATTGTACTTTTATGGAAAATAATGTCTGTTCTCCATGCAAATGCTTCAGACATCTTTAGCTAAAGTCCTGTAGGTTCATTTTATATTGCTATAGTACTTATAACTGTATCCCTCGACTGGCATTCTTGCTTCTGTTTCACTAACATCCACTTACACCCATTAGCAGCCAGTGTTTTCTCCCCTCAGTCGTGCCTCTAATCACCCATCCTCCACAGCTGGCTTGCCACCTTTATCATTTGTCAGGTTGTCAAGCACAAAGGAGACAAGTTTAATCATGAGTCTTCTCACAGCTCAGAAACTGCAGTTCTGCACACTTCAGTGCAGATTGGTTAAATGTCCCTGTTGTCTCCTCAGCTTGAGGAGGGGTACTCCCAAACCTCTTAACCTGTTCACAACTACACCCCAGGGTATTTTGGTATTTTCCCATCTGCACTTCAGTAGTGATGAGGTAGAAGGGAGATCAAAATTGTTTTTCCTCAGAAATGTATTGCTTGCACATTCATCACGACCAGCACCAATGACTGTGCAGGCTCCATAGGGTTGTCCCACCTATCAAAGCCCTGACTTTTATGGACCTCCTGTCAGGGAACACATCCACTCTCTCTCTCCAGCAATGATTGTATTTACTATCTGGAGCCACAGGTTATAATACCAATGTGGGTTCAAATTTGTGATTACTATAACGTCAGCTTGTTTGCGGGATTATACTAAGTCTGTCTACAGAGAGAGGATGCCAATAAGCTGTTTCAAGTGAACTGCCCATTGATAGAATTTCTACCAATACAGGCTGGAATCAGAAAGGAACACAAGCAAATCTCCCAGTCATCAAAGCCTGTAAATTGATAATTTTTGGAAGCTACATGTGAACAGATGTTGTCATTTTCTTCTAAAAACTGGGGCAACATTTATCATAAATATCAATGTCACATTAGTGTTTTCTAGCAGCTGAGTCATCAAGCAGCCATACTCTCCAGAACAAGTTAACTATACTATTAACTCACATATTGTACAAAGAGTACCTGTTCCCACATATGCAGCCTCTGTAGACATCTCTGGGAAGTGCATCCCTATAACAGGAAAAACCATGCTTATATCAGCAATGCTTGTAAAGATGAGGTTTATCACAATAAGCAAACAGTGGAACTCACTGTGAACAAAGCAAGGTGGTGACAACACCACCTCCCAACAGTACGTCCCAAAAGTCACCCAGAGAGCACCAGCCACCACACTCATCATGTCAGAGGGCAGCCCAGGAAATCTCCACCACAACTCAGGAGCAGTTCTAGGGTCAGCCACTCTTGTAGTCCATCTTAGGAATGCTAAAGGCCCCAAGCTTACCTGAAGCAGAGCCTCTGGTGAGATGGTGTGGGCAAGGTCCCAGGTGTGGTGGGTGGTCAAGGCAATCCAATCTGTGAGTGCCCTCACCTGCAGCCACCTGCATTTTTAATCCTACACATATGGACATGAAGTATGCGCTATAAAGGTTCGTGGGGAACTAATTGAAACAGAATTACTAAACCCTCTACATGATCTGAGCAGTGCTTTAAAGAAGCAATCACAATAAATTTTGTTGTTGCAAAATGTCTGTTTCCAAAAAATTCAGCACATTCACCTTATGCAAAGGCAACTGATCAGACACAGATATTTCCTCCTTTCAGCAAAACCAGTCAGGGCTAATACTGTTCCTTGCAGAATAGCGGGTGAGGAACTGCATGATTCAGCACCTGGACACTGCCAGTACAGGAGCACATAAGCCCACCCCCACTCTGACAAAAATGAATTATTATGGCTTCAAGACTGAAACTATTCCTGGAGATCTCCCCTGTTTGCATTACAATCCTTCCCTTGTTTCTCAGTCCCTCTCCTTCCAAGCCATCCTGGTGCTTCCTGACCCTCCCTTCCACATACACCCACTGGTTGTTTTTCTATCTGAAGGTCACTTCAAGATCGTTTGATGCAGCATGTGTCACTGTGCTAAACTGCTGAAGCCAGCTCCCATGAGACAAAAGGAAACTTGGCAAAATTCAGGAAATTTCTCTTTTGAAATGAGCGCATGTTCATTCAAAAGTCGTGGAATCTGTTCAACTTAATTTTAATGGCTACAACGGAAAATAATGGACAATGGTTGTTTTGCTGGTGGTGGTGCTGATGTTTTGTTTTTTTTTTCGTTTTACATAACAAAGTTGGCTTCTGGTACATGTAATTATTTCTATTTCCAGCCTGCCCGGTACAAGGTGATACAGCTAAACAAGATTACTTGCAGATGGTTTCCAGACTAAACTACAATGCTAAATGAAGTAACTTACTAATGGAAATTATTAAAGCTGCTTGGAGCCCCCCAGAATGCTGGAGGCATTTTAAGGTTTCTGCACAGAGATTTGTAGAGAGGACCAAGTGCCTCCAAGGAGTTGAGAGCCTCCTGTGAGATGCCAGGGCAGCCAAAGCAGTTCTCAGCAGTTCACAGAGCCTTATAAACACACACATTGCAACTGTCGCCAAGTATTTGCTTTCGCCAGGTTGTGTCAGAAACAGCTGTACCAGAGGGACATGCAGGGTTTTACACGGAGCACCAACATATGCTGTAAAAGATTTTAGTTAATAATCTTTTGTTTTTTGAATTTCACTTGAAAAAAACCACACACAGAGCTGATGCTGGGATGCTTTTAATCAAGATTCAGTTTTCACATTTGGATTTTCTTCTTGCTGGTATATCAGCTGTTGTTTCTATCTAAAAGTTTCTAAAAGTTGTTTAACAGAATTTGAGGACTAGTCAATGGGTGTTGAAGGCATCTCTGCAGCCCAGGCTGGGGCTGGAGTCTAATCCAATATTTTCTGGACGTAGTGGGCCCTTGTGCAGCTGAGAGACAATCTCATACCAGCCAAATCTCCAGTTCAGACATGTAGGTAGCCTCACAAGGCAACAGAAGATTAATTTTACTACTCTGCAAAGTCAGACAAGGTATCTTTAGAGAATAAGGAGCTTTTCTCTAAATCCTTACCTGGGCAGATTGTCCTAACAGCAGCCTTTCAAGTGAAGAACAGCAACCAAATCTGTAGCATCTCCTGTCCTATGGTGCAAGGCATCTGCCTCCTAGATGTCTTGCTAGGACAAAAACTAATCCCTGAAAAATTCTGTCTCAGCCACCTCTTGGGAGTCCCATCACCTGTTCTGTGACACCAAAGTTCAGCTTGTTCTTTCTCTCAACAGGGCACGGTAGGGTTATATACATTAATTGTAAGAAATACAGACATGATAACAGGGATTGGGAAAGCCCAGGAAGTTTGAATTCATACAGTTCAATAGTAAATGCATCCCAGCAATCTCCACATCTTCACTACTGCTATGGACTTTTAGGTAAATAGAAATTCTCCATTTGTTGAATCTAGATATATTATGTATATTACCTTGGTATTTTGCCCTTACCCGAAGTATGTATCACTAACAAAGTCAATTAGAATGAGAATGGTTTCAGAGCTAGAAAAAATTACTGGACAGCACTGAAAATGGGAATGCTCTGCGTGCTATAAAACTTGGGAACTGCACTTCAGGGTATGAACATTTCCATAAGAAAGCAATTACATTGATGAAAGATGATAAATAAAATAGTCTGAAAATTTGTGTATGTGTGGGGAAGAGAGTTCAGAGATAGTTGACTGGAACAGGAATGGATATTATTATAGTAAGCCATTAGAAAATGTGGGGTTTTTTTGTTTTTTGGTTTTTTGGGTTTTTTTTAGAGTTTGTTGCTGAGCTACAGATCATTGCTGTTACAAAGAATGGCCTTGGAATGCAAGACTGAGCTTTTAAAAAGTAGTTGATGTAACAAAAAAATAACAGACTGGTGGACGAAACATAGCATGTTGTGATACGCTTTCTCTTCCCTAACTCTCGTAAGACTTGGCAACATTATAATGCCAGCATATTTCATGACTCGAAAAATAAAAACCAAATGGTTTTGTCATCACTGTTCCTGCCAAGAGACACATACCTCCTGCTCCTTCACTAGATACCAGCATACTTCAACTCTGTTCTGCTCATGAAGCTAATAGCCAGGACTGGTACACGTGACCCCCCTGCGGCGTGCCAAAGGGAGCAGCCAAAAGCTGCAGAGACAACACAGACCAGCTTTTTAACAACACAGCTCTTATACAGGAAGAATCTTTGCATTGTGGAGAGGAGCTTGGGGATAAAATTCTTGTGCCACTTGTTTCCATTAGAGTCATCAATAGGTTAACCAATAAGTGATTCTAAAAATTACATGTTAATTGTTATGTTTCTGATGAACCACGGACCCATCACCCAACTGGATGGCAGCACTTTGCATCCCCCAAGATATTTTTCACAGGGCTCTGCAGATCTGGGCTTGGGGGATTTTGCCTGCTACAATGCCTGAAGAGGGGAGAGGTCTTGTTTAGAAATTTAAACCATGAAATTTTGTTTCAGCTACATTTTTCTTGAAGGATGAAAGACTGATGTTTTTTTGGTTGGTTGGTTTTTTGTTGTTTTTTTTTTATGCAATAACACAGCAAGTACTGAATTCTGCACCATATTTCAGGTCCCCAGGACATAAGGGTACCTGGCAAAAATAAACATACTGCAAAACATGCAGGACAAAAATTCCAAGCATTTAGCATTTGGGCCCAAAGGCACCCACAGGTCTGGCTGTCCTACCAGCCCCTGGGTTTCCCACACCATGGCCAGAGGGTCAGCATGTGAGCCCCCCCAGCCCATCAGCCTCTGCCCCAGCAACACTGCAGCAAGGCTGGTCTCACACTCCCTAGAGCAGACCTACGTCCTGGCCTGTCCTTGGCCCATCCCCATCCTCAGGAAGGTCCCTGATGCCTGAGGCTGCCCTGGTTCCCCGCTCCTGGTGGTGTGGTGGGACAGGGCCTGGCTGCCCAGCTCTGCCCTGACAGCCCCAGGGGAGCCCCTGCTTCCACCGGCCCTCACGGGACCCTGGCATTCAGCTTGGGAAACTGGAAACGCACGCAGATTAGCTGGTTTTCATATGAGGAATCTGGCTGTACATTTTAAAAATTAGCAATACTTATCTATTTATTTTTTTAATATATACATTTTAAAGTGCTTAAAAAGATAAGTAGTTATCATGTGGTTAATAACTCACAGAAAAATTCAAATTAATCAGGGGACAATATACATTTACAAGCCAATGATGCTGCTTTTCAAAATATTACTCAAGGAAAACTCAGTGATAGGGACATGAAGTAGAATTACCCAAAGAAACATGGTAGGCTGGCAGCAAGGTCAGGAATTGAAATAAAATAGTCCAACACCCAGTCCAATGCACATGTCTACTAGAAGTTATTTCTACTTCACCATGGTTAACTAGAAGCACTGACAGAACAGTTAAAGCTAATGAGAGTAAAACAGATAAACAAATAAAACCATTCCTGATTCTAATTCAGGAGGTTGCTCAGAAAGCCTTTGCTTGAGTGATAACGTATCTCTATTTTAGAAATTTACCTTTACAATTTACCTATACAATCTGCTTTAGTTTCAAAAAAATAATGGCCAGATTTGATTTCACTGATGGTCTGGAAAATGCAGAATTCCTCCACTAAACTGAATGGCATTAAACCACACACACCTAAACATGAGATCAACAGCTAGGCAGAGAGGTTTCATATGGATACACACCAGGTCTACAGTATGAGTAGCACATAGAGCACAGAAATTGCCAATACTCATCAAGTTTTCAAAACTACAAGAAAAAGAAAGAGGATTAGGCATGTCTGGGAAAGTGCCCTCAAATGAAAAAAAAAAAAAAAGCCACTGTTACAAGCAGCAGAAGTGTACTGAAGGTGAGTTATATTTTTATTTTATTTCATTAAAATATATTTTAAAAACATACTGTGTAAAAGAATTAGGAACCTCAATAATTTATTATTTACATTAACAAATTCTGTTTGACTGTTATTCTATAGATAGAAATGAAAAGTCTGCAGAAGGGAGTTGTATCAGCTTCTTCGGGACCAAGCAAGCCTCTTTTCCAAGAAATCCATTTCAATCCCTTTGAATTCAGATTTGCAAACAGCAAAAAGCTCAATGAAAGGTCATGTTGGCAAGTGTTGAGCACTCATAGTGAGAGCGAGAACTTCAGAGTGCTCTGCAAGAGAGAGACTCTGAGGAGACTTTAACGTCACACTAGTCAAGAGGCTGTAGAGTCCAATCCCACTCTTGCTCCCACTGTCCTATTTCTGCTGAAATCCATGGCATTACATGACCCCTCCAGGCAGATCTTGGAAAGCTAGACAGACTCTTTGAGACTGGTTGGCAGTGGAGAGAGTGTTTTTCCTACCACTGTAGACACACTACACCTTATCAGTCTTTTTCAGTCCAAATACAACATAAATCTTATTGTCTTCTTTCCCAACCCCTGGGAAGAAATATGCATAGGGAATTATCTCTCTGATGTAAACAACTGTAAGCACCATTCACATATGCTGGTCCACATTAAAAAAAAAAAAACCAAAAAAAATAGTATCAAAGTGCCTGCCATAGCCTTGACCCTTCTCAGCAGAGCAGCTCAGCTTTCCCATCAGCTTTTCAGGCTTCTGAAATCATATGGGTACCCAAACATCATGCACAGTCCATTGCAATGCCAGCTGCTGCCTGCTGTACTATTCCAGCAAAGAGCAGTCGCCCTTTCAGTGATTATATAAAAGCCCATGATTAAAAGAAGTAAAGCCATCAGCTCATGTGTTCTGTTCCCTGGAGGCACTCAATGGTATTTCTGACATCTCGTGTAAGGCACCAATCATCCAGTAGCTGAGCAAGAAGCGACCCACAAGACCTCTGTTAAACAACCGCAGCGGGAACTGACAAAGTTCAGATGATTTGCTTGTCTTCTTGCTTACACAGCATAAAAAGCGTGGTCATGCCATCTGGGGAAGTTTCTGTTGGTATCCTAAAAGAGGAAGCCTCAACTTGCACTGCAAGCTGAGGAGCACGGCTGACAGCGTACTACAGCACAAGTTTCTGATGGCTGCATCAGTGGCAGCTCCCACAGACACGGTAGAGATTTCCTTGAGCCCCAAGAGGCCTCTGCTGCCTTGCTTTTACAGAAAACGAGTTTGTTGTCAACAGCAAAGCAGTCACCTCCTTACAAGATGTCTCCATAACACACAACAGAGGACCACACTACAAAATCAGCTTTGTGGAGTACATGCTGCAGCTTCTCTTCTGTTGGTCTTGTATGAACAGCCTTATTCACAGAGATGCAATGCCAGAGATAGCAGAGCCTATAGATGAAGAGGTTGGCTGGATGCTGGCTGACTGCATCCCTGAGCAGCCTCAGTCCAGAATGTCGGTCTCAAACGGAACCAGGTGGTAGTATGTCAAATTGGTGACATAAGCTGTTGGATCATCACTGTCTTCTAGCTCTGAGGTAAAGTCACTAACACTTTCGAACCTAAGGAGGAATGAAAGAAAAACAAACACCAAAAGGCATTAAGTCATTAATGTTCATTCAGAAAATCAAAGTCAAAGGAATTGGAAGAACAGTACTAAGGGAGAGGGAAAAGTACTTGGAGCTGATTCCACCCACACCTCCTCTTCCTCCTCCTTATACCCATGCGTATATGAGTAAACCATAGGCCAATGAGAACCATGGTATATGCAAGCAAATAATCTTGTGACCCCTGACTTTCAAAGCTACTAGTGAAGTAGGAAGGAAGCAGCAAGTGAGCCTTGGAAGAGTGAATCATGCAGCTGAAGTCCACATCCTTCTATTTTTTTCCCCCAGCATGTAGCAACAACACGAAATGTATCAGTTCTCATGCAAAAGTGAAAAGGGAACTGCCTTTGTTTCCCACCGGAATTTGGACTCTCACCCTTTTACTTCACAGGTACCTTCTTTGGGTTTGGCTTTTTGTAAGAGGCCAAATGTCTAACACAAGTAGAAAGCTATGACTGCAGTGTCCTTTCTCCAGAGCCTTGCTGTCCTCCCCATAACACAAAATTTAAATTGTGGCAAGCAGAGAAATCCCAAATATAAAGAGATTTCAAGTTCAGTTTTACTTGTTATGGTATTTTCCTTCCCACTTCCCAAATCCTGTGTTATAACCTGAACTTTTGCAAGGATTACACACTGTCTCACACCCACTCTCAACCAGGAGGCATCAACTTGCTAAAACCTACACCTTCCTCAATTATACACATTTCCATTCAACAAGGCTTGAATTTCTGCAATAAGAAACATTATATTCTTCCTCGATAGCCTAGCAGTTAAAGGCAGTCACTGCAGGCCAAGGATTAAATTTCATCTCAGTTTTAGAAAGGGATTTGAAGAACTGTCAAGTTTCTTTTTCTCACACTCTCTTTAATATTTTGAAAGAACTTTCATTCACTCTGATAGAGTGAGAAATAAAATAAAGTGGAAACTGAAAAATTGCACAAGATGGAAAAAGAAATCCTAACCTAGTTCTGACTACAGCATGCGTTTTAAATACCCTTTTAGGCTGGCCTATTCAGCTCTCTGAATGGCAGATAAACAGATGAGCTTTCAAAGAATTAATGTTTAAAACTACATCTCACTAGCACACAAACTAGTTAGACTCTTACCTGAGAGCTGCTTAGGTAAGTGAAGCAACTACAGACATCCCTCTAAACTCACCATAGAGAGTGACCTAAGAGTCAGGTATTTCAGAGGACCTGAAGAAGTGTGGTAGAATAAATAAACAGATAAATCTCCCACTCCCATCTCTTCATGAAACTTAATTTAGAAGCATCATGGGTTATTGGATAGCCTGGTCTACACTTCCTGCAATGTATGGCTGTAGTTCTGTCTTTTCTGTTCTCCTGCCTGATCCTTCTCATGACTTCTTTTTAACTATGAGAACCACAACATTTTTTTGAGCAGGAATTCGTAGATTTTCTCCTGCAGTGCTGTTGCTATGCTCTTTGCTTTAAATGAAACAGAAATGAGACTGAACTTTGAATGTTTATTACCCTCATTCCTCCACTCCCTCCAGGCTATTTGCTTCCCTGCATGTGTGGGAACATGTGCAGAAGGGAGTTGACTTGGTATCTTGCAAATACTTCACAGATCACGTTGTGCTATCTTATGCACTGCTAGTGATCCAGAAACAACAGGTTATGAAATATCAGTGGGGCAGACAGAATGAAGAAAGCATAAGAGAAGTCAAGAAGGCTACTCAGATTTTGCTCTTTTTCTCTCGTCAATAGTATAAACCTAGATTATTACAACTGAAAGGTCCCACAGATTTTGTGGTTCTTCAAGATCACTGATAAGTTACTACAAGCAGAATGTGAGGTACAAAGCAGTGGCATTCAGATGCTGTGGTTAAGCAGAAAGCTTTCCTTGCCACCAGAAAGGAAGTCTGCAAAGCACCATTCTAGAGTGCTCATACAAACCCAAACCCAATGAACCAGGACTGTTTACTGCAGTTAGCAGTGTACAGGGCACCCAGCAGTCAAAATACTTTTGTATTGTTACCAACATGTCTTTTTCTCAAAATAAACTCTGCAAGCTACTATGGATCTGCAGATTCCTAAGTGCCCAAACTGCTGCCCTTGCTATTTTTTACACAAAGTGCCTTGACACACACACTGTCTTTTGCAAGAGCCTACTTCTTGTGCTGTAAGACAAACTTCTTTATCATTTTAACCTCTCTTAATGCATTAGAGGAAGAATGCCTGGAAAGTCTGGTCCTGAATGCCTTCAGGGATGGGGAGTCTACCAACTGGGCAAACTGTTCCAGTGCATCACCACCCTTATAGTAAAAAATTTCTTCCTAATATCTAATATAAACCTGCCCTCCTTCAGCTTAAAGCCATTCCCCCTTGTCCTATTACTATAGAAAATTTCTGCTTTAAAAAAAAAAATTCAATTTTTTACAAAACAGTTGTGCTACACTGGTGCCATTATCTCCTGGCTATTACCTCTTGGCTATAAAATACAGCTACAGAATGGGAAAATTTAGGCCACCACATAAAACACACATTTGGAATTTACTAACTTCTCGACTCTTGATTCATGTCCTTCAGGAAGTTAAACCACAAATGTACAAAGTCTGTTACCCTAGATTTATTGCTTCCACCACAGTTTCTGGGAAACCATGCCCACAACACAGTTTCTATCATATTATTATTTTATGGCCTTAATAGTCTCTGACTTCAATGGGATGACAGTTAGATGATGGCAGTTTCTCCTCTCAGGCCAGTAAGTTTTGCTTGGGCTGCAGCACATTTTTCAAATCAAAACTAACTTATAAGCATTTTTAATTAAATTTTTTTAAATAATCAAAATAAGAAAGGAAAAGGCTTTCTTTGGTAATTCGCTCTTATTATTTGTCACTCTCAGTATTAAAGAGTGGTCCACTGAGAAGTATATCAACTTTAATTTCCAGACAATGGCCTTACAGAATTACCTCTAGTGTGCCATTTCAGCCTTATTAATACAAGCTTAAATGTTGTTAGCAAGGTCAAGGTTCAAAACACTAAGTGATAAGTTAATAAAAAGACTCCAAGAAGTGACACTGTAGCCAGAAATACACTCCAGCTTCTGATAAAATCTTGTCAAGCTCTAAACCTTGCTACAGACTGTCAATTACCACATTTCAAATGTGGCAAGACAGATCACTCCTTTCAAAGATTAAGGATCCATAAGGCTTTTAGTATTCTGTTTTCATCATTTTGACTGGTCTAATGAAAAAGCAGGTAATGTTTCTCATCAAAAATATTTAAATGCTTCACTACCTGAAGTTCATTTAAAACATCAATCACCAGCTACGACAGAAATCTGTGCAGATTTCCATCAATACCTATTAAGTCACTGCCTTAAGACCTACATGAATCACGGAATCGTTAGGGTTGGAAGGTACCTCTGGAGATCACCTAGGTCAGCCCCTCTACCAAGGTGGAGTCACCGAGAGCAGGTGACGCAGGAATGCGCCCAGCTGGGTTTGAAATGCCTCCAGAGAGGGAAAATCCTCGACCTCCCTAGGCAGCTTGTTCTAGTGCTCTGCTCTCCTCAATGTAAATAAGTTCTTCTTCATGTTGAGGTGGAACTTCTTGTGCTTTGGTTTATGGCCATAAAAGCCCTACTGGTTACAGGTCTCTGACCCCAGAATACCTCCATGCATTAGGAGCAGAATTTACCAATAAAACTAGTCTAAATTGCCTCTCCCCTAATGAAATACACATGCTCCACCAAGTCCCAGCTGACCTTTGTTCAATTACATTCAGCAGTGTCTTCCCTTCTGAGGATTGTGTTTTGCTTCCCAAACATCCTACTACCCTTCGTAGTAGGATATGCCATTTGTAAGGATGTTTGAGTTTCCAGATTTGGGCTCAAAGCAGCTTTCATCACAGTCATGAGAGAAAGAAAAAAACTCTATTCTCACCTGGCAGAATCCCTATGACAACCACAGTTCTTTTTTCATGCAGAGGATTGCACTCCTGGGCATCGATCCTTCTACCATTTTATCCCTTTTAACAAGAAATTGCTGTGAAGTGTTAGCAATCAGGCCCAGCAATCTCTAGCCCGTCAGAATGACAGCTGTACCAGTCTTGCTCATAGACAGACAATAACATTTTGCTGGGGG
>VXAY01004333.1:157270-174397 GCA_013399855.1 Oxyruncus cristatus | reverse complement strand
GGGGGGGGAAGCTACAGTTTACCCGAAGGTGACGGCATTGCTCATGCTCAAACCCCACTTACAAATGTTCTGCTGAATCTACATCCAGGTGCTTCTCTTTTCCATTAGGTATACTGTGGTCAATGACTATTGTTTCAGTGTTGGCTAAACAAAATCCGTTTGATCGCATGATTTCTGTTGGGAGAAGAAAGAAAGCACGATGAAAAAAAAAAAAAAAGCTGGAAAACAACTGTATGTCATATGTAATCGACATGGCTATGAACTGAGATGTGTGCACGACACTGCAAATCTGCACATGAAAGCAGGAATGAAGGGTTGGCTTCATAACTTCTTACATGTGCAAACTGCCAGTGCTCAAGCAATTTTATTCACCTAATCAATTCATGACACAGAGCATCTGAAGCAACTAGCACTACCAAAACACAATTGTATTTTTCCTAGTAAGTCCCAGGCTTAAGCCAGTTAAGGAAAAGTAAAAAGACAAAAAGGGAAATAAAAAGTGGCCTTCCAAGTTAATTTACCCACCAATTTTAAGTAATGCAAAACAACACCATGTTTTACACTGCCTTTAACCCTGCTTATTTTACTCACTGTTTAAGAAGCCTCCAAAACAGAACATTTAAAGTTTACACCTAATTCCACCAACTTACTACCATGGGGAGAATTGATAATTAAAATAGTATTTGATGTGAATGAGAAGTTAATCCACATCTGTGCTGTACGGAAAGTCAAACTAGGCAAGTCACAATCTCAGATTAAGCTAGAAACGTCACAAAACAAATACACATCTTCTAAAAAATCAACACTGACTTAAGTAGGATGACTCCTGACCTGCCTCAAGGTACAGGGCCCTGTGCCTTTCGCTCTGAGCACAACAGAAGGAAATTAGCCTGTGGCAGAAAATATGGTAGGCAGAAAACACACAAACAAATTTCAGCTATATATACAGTTCAAGTAATGATCAGGAGATGAGATAGGAGAAAGAAGGTAATTTTTTTAACATTTACACGGTCCTAAGATAAAGTCAAAACTCACTTCCACATTTTTCTTGAGAGTCACCTTTGACTTTCAGCCTGCATTTTACTGCAACCCACTTCAGCAGAATATGTTTGGGGGTTGTAAAAACAGTGAGTCCCAGCAGAATCACATTTCACATTACTTATCTTAAGCAAACATTGTACTGCAGAATAAGATTTACACCATAAATTCAAATTCAGCTTTCATCTAAAGGGCGGCCCCTTCCCTCTTTCCCATCACCTACCACTGTGAGCAGGACCACACAGGGGACAACTTGCTTTTTTCAGAGAATACATTTTTGCCTGCTTTTCTAAGACTGCAAGCCACGTAGAAAGCTGCTGCACTATGATTAACACAAACGCCAGTGTTTTCCTGGTGTCCTTGACATGACCTCAGAGTTATAGCATTTCACTGCTTTACACACTATCATTTACTGCCATCTACTGACAATGCTGCCAGACACTGAACCATTTCCAGTGTGCAACATACTGACGAGGTAAATACCAATTAACAGCAAACTTCCACCTATATTTTTACATCCTTTGCAGCAATCACTCCGAAACTAATAAACACAAGATGCTTTTGGATAGCTGCATGGGTAGGAGAATTTTCCTCTAAATAATTAGGTATGATTTGTCTCTATGAAAACTAACGCAGAATGGAAACAAAACCTGCTATTATTCAGCTAACATGGTTTCCACAGCTCCTCTACATACAGGCTGGGAGGAGGGCTCTCTTTGCTGCTAGCCTCTGTCCATCAGACAGGCCCCCTTGCTCTGAATTTAGCTTCATTCTGACTGTCTTCTACAACATGGTTGTACCCACCATGTGCCATATTCAGTCATGCATCCACAGATGACATGTGCCCTGAGGGGGTGCATGTCTTCCCAAAGAGTACATGAAACCCTTACAAACAGCAAAAAGCTCAAAGCAGAGAAATGCTTCAGCCTCTAACCTGTGCAATTCCAAATACATTTATTCTTGATATTTGCTATTTGCAACAAGAGCAAGATACTATTGACAGCAGCCACCCTCTGAAACATTTTTATAGCATTTAGTTTGGTGCTCCTTCACTTCATAATGGGCAGGATCTAGGACCCACTTTGCAGCTCTGGACTCACAGAGCAGCAACATACTTCAGACAAAACCTGTAAATATGCTCTCAAGGGTCAGTGCTAAGAGCAAAAAAGTTCAAGAGCAAAGCGAGTAACCATGGTCAGCCTTTGGCAGAACACACACATGAGGAATTTTATGTGAGGTTTCCACATCAATGCAAGACATCAGCCAAACCTCCCTAGCCACAAGTGGCAAGTGAGATAAGCATGTTGGCTCTTGTTTCGTGCTTCCAGGAAGCCAGACCTGCATCATCCCACTCTGCAGTGTGTCCCCGGGGGCTGCTCTTCACAATCCCTGAACTGCCCCACAGCCTGGGCTTGGGTGGCTCTGCGAGAAGGCACAAGACCAAACTGTCTGGCAAGACCACGCTTCTCACTGACTCTCTGAATTACACACTACTCTTCTAAAGAGTTATTGGTGGGGTTTTAAATCATCTTCCATTTAATTAAAAAAATATATATTTACTTAACAGAGGACTAATTCACTTAAAATCAGAGCTAAGGATCAATTACAAATAGTTTACCCTGTGTATAAGAACAACCTTTAAGACACACTGTTTACACTTTAGCATGTTGACATGCTGACTGGCCATTAACAGATACATCATCAGTCCCAAAGAAAACTGATACCAGTTTCTTGCTAAACAGTTTATGCATTTTGGAGGACTACATAGTATTTCACCTCAATTAACTCTCTGAATAACCTCTTGTGACACAAAACCAGCAGTTGACATTAGGCTCAACCAAAATACTTTGGTATGGAAATACAAAACCAAGCACATCAGAAAGTTCACAAAACCTTTTAACAATGGTCAGTAGCAGATGAAGAGGGGAAAAGTTAAAAGAATAGGCAAGGATAGAGTAATACTGCTCTCCACAATCCCCATTAGCCATCTGTGGTTTAGGAAGTTCCTATGTCTCCACCTGTGACAAGTTTCAATGTACTTTTCCCCCACTTGCTTGTCTAATTCCTTTTTGAAGTCACTTATGCTTTCAGTTCCACCATATCCTATGACAATGAGTTGTACTCCTCAACTATGTTCCGTTGGAAACAAAACAATATTATAACCTTTTTTTTTTGTTTGCTTAAAGCCTGTTGTCTGTCAACGATATTGGATAACCTATAGCTCTTGTTTCAAGAGAACTGCAGGGTACTGACCTCCTTCTATTCACAGCTTTGTAGATTTCCATCACACCCCAACTCTCTCCTTTTCTCACAGGTGAAGTGTTTTTCTTTATTTTACCTCTTTCTTAGAGAAGTTGTTCAACAGCTTGAGTCCTTGCCCTTTATTTGTGTAATTTTAAATTCTATTATATCCTTTCTGAGATGGAGAGACCAAAATTGCGCACAGCATATTCAAGATGGGGTTGTGCTCCTCTCCTCTGTTTTCGCCTCCTTTCCTAATAATATCTAATATTCTCACTGCTGGCTTTGTTCACCACTTGGCACTAACCTTACATTTTCATAGAACTGTATCAATAGCCTCAAAATCTTCTTAGGTGGTAAAAGCACTCTCATATGTGACAATATGCATTTTCCTCGCATCCACTTCCTTGCATTCATCAGCCTCCATTTCACCTGCCACTCTGTTGCTTGAATACATGTTGCATAGTATCTCAAGGCTAATTATATGTTCTGTATCATAAAGCAGACTCCTGAGAACTACCTTTTGAATTGCTGATAGAGAAAGAATAAGGGAACAGCAAGTAAAGTAATTTTCTTTCTGTAATTCTTGTGTTAACTGCAGGAAGCTAACAACTCTTACCTGATATTTTAACTGGACTTTGAAAATTTGGCTGAATTTTATGGACATTGTCATTTTTCAGAACTTGGTCCAAAGGAGATCTCTCAAAGAATGTGAGGACAACTTCAGATCTTGAATACTTAAAAAGAGAGAGAAAAAAAACATACATCATTTTTGACCAGTGGTTTGCTTTGTCCCCCTTCTCCCTCTCGGCCCCTCTGTAGTGTGACAGAAAGACTTATTACAAGCAACAGCTTGGAGGCATCTTACACAGTCCTGGCCCTCAGCATTTCTCCAAGATACTCAATAAATTGCTGCTTCTTTCAGAGTTTGGCAAAGCCCATCACTTTCTAATCTGCATGAGAGTGCACGTCACCATAAGGAGGAGTCAAGCTGCGCTAAATTGGAACTTGGCTTACTCACCTTCCAGGGCATGTTTATAATAGTCTTCAGAAGCTTTTCCACTTCATTAAGTCTGGCTTCTATATCATGGGCTTCTTTTATTGTGATGAGCCCTACAAACAAGGTAAACAGATCATAAGCATAGACAAAAGCACACTTACACACATTTCAGCAGCCACTCAAGATGTGAACAACCTCAAATATGCCTCCCAGAAATGTCTTTTAAACCAACTGATGATAAAGAGTGCACCCCAAATAGGGGTGGGTGTAGTTACAAGCGGAGTTGCAAGCCTGACACAAACTCAGCTGTTTGTGATCATATTTAGGAATTGCAAGACAAGCAGAAGTAGAACCACCTACTCCCTCACCCACAGTTTTGCTACACAGAATTCCCAGTAGTGATAATCAAGCAGCCTGTTTTCTTCTTCCAAGAACCATTAATCATCCTTTTCTTCCCTGTCAATAAAAAAGAAAACCCAAGAAAGCAAAAAAATACAACCCACAGATAAGAGGACAAAAATAAACACAAGCTAAACAAAAGGCTTTGAGGGCAGTTTTGTATTTCTCTGACTGTAAGCTGCCGTGAGCGCCCCAAGGAAAATTTCTCAGCATCATGTTCTTCAAGTGCAAGACCACTGTTTGGATTTCTTTTTTTTTTTTTTTTTTTCATATAATCACTGAATTACCACAGTGCTGCTGAAGGAATTAAAATGGGAATTTTACTGTCCAGTGTCCAGAATGATGGATTACAGTGCAACTTTGAATTGCTCAGTATGGTGATCTTCAAATGTAATACTGTACTTTGCATGTATAACCTGCAGGACATCTGTAACTTCCCCCTCCTCTAGCAGACTGAGAGAAAAATAGCACAGGTTTTATGCATGTACAGGGAATATGAGAAATAAATCCCAAAATCTCATATTCCTCTACTGGCCCTTTTATTTCTGATATTTGGAACCTACTTTTTCGAACTCAACCATCATTTAGCCTCTACATTTGTGCATCTTTTCCAAGGAGCACACACATGAAAATTAAATACCTGAGAGAAATTATTAAATTTAACAAGCCACACCAAAAAAAAAATAAAAACAATAACAAAAAAAAACACCAAAAAACCCAAACAAAACAAAAAAAAACCCCAAACAAACAAAGAAAAAAAAACACACACACACAAAAAAAACCCCATGCAACAAAAATCTGGAGCAGGAAAAGACCCAATAAATCAAAATGATCAAAACCATCAAAACTGCAAATCTGTAAAGCAGTCTGTGAGAAAGCACTTCAATATACTAAAATTGTGTTAAACTAAGTACATCTCCATTTCCCTATTCAAAAGACAAATGTACATGAAGAACCAAAAATACGCACAGTGTGGGAACATTCACAGTTTCGGTCTGCATCAGTCCCTTTTGTTTGCTACCAACGAGATATGATCCCATACAAACTTTCCAGATAAAAGTGTAACTTTGAAGCTGTCAGCCCTCCTCCAGTTACAGCTCTAAATAAAACAGAGATTGTCTCCAAAGCAACCGCGTTTACTTGATGGTTGGCCCACAAAAGTAGCCTGTTTGTATAAGCCCTTCTATTGCTCAACAAGTCCTTCATTTTGCCTGTTTTTTCAGCATCACTATCACTTCACCCCAGTACAACTCACTGCCTCTTCTAAAAGCAGAGCAATGTATACCTGCAGGCATATAAAGAAGTCAGTGTGTGTTTTGCTTTGAATGGTTATACTATGGTCAGGTAGCTTTGCACGGAAATTCTCTGAAAGGCTGTAAATGAGAAAAACCTCATCTACATGGGTCCACAGACTGCGTTTTAGCTGGGTTGTGCTTCACATTACAGACCTGAACTGCAGACCAGCACCTTTCATCTTTCTAACTGCTGGGTGGATCTGCTTTGCCCCTCCACAAATATGTTCCCATTCCACATCTGAGTGACGTTCAAACCTTTCAATACAAGTGATTTCATCCTCCCTAAAAAAAAAAAAAAAAAAGGCTGCCAATGGCCCCGTGGCTCAGACGCTCACCTATGATGTTAGAAACATGCTGCTGCCCTGCTGTAGCCCACATCACAGAAAACAGGGCCAGCCACCCTGATGTCAGCTACTGTGGGGTGCCTCCGCTTCCTCTGCTGGTCATGATCCACTCTGCATGAATACTGATATAGTCAGAGCAGAAACTCCCCGACTGTGGCTCCCCTCCTTGCAGGTGAACATCTCATCGTTGACCCACCCGGGATTCGGCGTTCAACTGCCCTCTCTCAAATCTGCCCTAGATCTTGGACCCTTTCCCAGATAAGCATTTACTGTTGAAACTAGTATTTTATCAAGAAGAGGGATGCTTTCAAACAAATGAAGATATTTGGATTGGGAGGGGGAGAAAAAGAAAAAGGAAAAACAAAACAAAACACCTTGCCAACAACCCTGAGCATTCATCCTATGAGGAAAACCAGCCAAGTGGTTAGGACTTTCTCTCATTAGTAATCAGGGAAAGCATCTGCAGCTCCACACAGCCTTTTTATGCTTCACCAAGAAGTCAGACAAGGCTGTCACCCTGTTGCACTGTCACAGATCACCCCGGGGGAGGGTTCACAGCTTCTTGCATTCACCAGGAATTTCCTGCCCTGGTATATTTCCTCCTTCCAGCTCTTGGAATGACACCAGCCATGCAAACCCACACTCCAACTTGGAAACTGGCACAGACAGCTTGTAACATCTGACACGATAAAAACCATTTCTTACTGAAGCTTTTAGTAATATCAAAACCAAAAAGCAGACAGCATAGGAAGGAGAGTAAGTGATACATCTGCCTGGACAGCTTCCTATATGTGTGCTTAATGATTGCAGACACACGGCTTTGGGGTATAAAGCTGCTGACCTTAAACGAATTCCCCACACAGGGAATTCAGTTTGGCCAGGCTAAAGCCTTCCTTTTCATATATCTACAGCCCAAACACACAGAAACCACTTGCCTGGCTATATATATATATATATATATATATATATATATGTTGAAACCCGTAATTTCTTCTGCAATTGCCACAAAGTTCATAAGGCTGTCATTTATCTTAATTCTGCAAGTCTCTGTTTTTAAGAGTTAACAGATGTTTTTGTGGTTTTCAGTTAGTCATAGCCAATGATCCCACAGCCCGGAGGACTGCTCCCAACTCCACAGCCATGCAAACCAGAGTGAGGGACTGGCTGCCCAAGCAGCCAGGAGGAGTGGAGGTCCCAGTCCCTCCTTTCAGTCTCTTTCAGCACTCACTAACTGGCTGCTGTCATCAACCACAGCACATACATGCATGAGGAACACTGTGGTTTTGCAAGGTAAAGTCTCTGGTGTCGACACTGGTTTAAGGTGCTTCCACCCTCCCCTGCACCTCATTTCCTCTCCCACACCACAACATAGGGTTGCCTCTGCTTTGCCAGCACAATTAGGTGAGCAGCAGGGAATACTTCAAACCACTCTTGTCAAAGGCTTCACCTCAGGAAACCCCAGACTTCACAGAAGAAGCAAGAGACTGCAGGCTAGGATGCCCCATTCAAGCTCCTTTCTCACTCAGGCACTATACTAAGTTTGAACAGGAATCAGGATTTGTGTAAAGAAGGGTCATAGAACCACACCCTAGTTTCTTCACTTTGTGGGGGCTTCTCTTCTGCCTGTCTTCTTTCTCCTGTTTGGAAGATTTGATGAGGCAGAAAGAAAGGGAAAAAAAAAAAAAGCAAGAGACTGATGTAGGATCTCCAGACCCTGAAAATGCCTGAACAGACACACACACATGCCAGCTGACTGCACACAGAGCCCAGCACCCCCATCATTCATCAACCCTGACACAAATGCACCACAAGCTGGATGCATCTGGAGCGCATGGGACTCACTGGCCACATATGAAGCATCCATACAGCAGCTACAGCGTGCCCTGAGGCTGTTGTCTCTGCCCACAGACCATAAATATGTGCCTAGCCTATATTTCCGTCTGGAGCTTTTACAACCCAAGAGTCCTTATTCCATTTGCTATAAAATAAAAATAACATACCAGTAAAGCAACCAGTATTCTGGAACCAGTTGCACTTTCTCCACTTGTTTAGTCATGCAACAGAACTGAGCTCAGAGCTGGGAAATTTGTTAGTGAGGTCATGGTGAAAGGCTGTTCTCATGCCTTTTTCTCTGCCCTGGCCCTTGTCTGACTGCTAATGGAAAACATGCACAAACTCCTCCCAGGAAAACTTTGCTCTCTGTCTTGTTACCCATACTGTGCTTGGACAATTAGCTATTATTTCTATTAAATGCTATAAACACCTATGTTTATAGGGCTTGAGGTAAATTGGAGTCCCCCTGGCTCCTTTTTTTACCACAAATCCTATTGCCAAATACCACAAACCTCTAAGATTCCTTCACCCTGCTCACAGGGGAGCCCACACTCTGGGTGCTGGGAGGGATGACACAGGCATACCACCTAACCCAGGTGGCACGCACCTGCTGTGTGCACGACCCCAAAGTCAGTGACCTCACTCAATCTTTTGACATCTTCTCTGCTGCTTTCCAAGCCAAGAGCCCCAGGCAGAGTCCTCAAGACTCTGTGAAAAGGATTTGTTTGCAATTTGAGACCAAGCGTAGGTAGCAACTTTACACAGAGCAACACGTGTCTGGAAAAGCACGATGCCGACAGCACCAGAGGCCTGCAGCATCCTTCCTGCTCTGGGACCCTGGTGCCGGAGCAGCTGCGGGAGGCTGGGGGAGCAGGCCAGCAGCTGTGTACCTGGTGTGCTGGCTCACGGCATGGGAGAGGGGCCCAGAGCTGCAAACAGGCAGGAAACTAGATCAGCAGCAGAGGAGAACAAACTGCGAGCCAATCTCTGATGCAAACACACAAGCCTTGGTAGTGCTGTCCTATCACTGCCATGTGAGCCACCAAATCTGCAATTAATGACATTCTGAAAACCACAGATAATGCAACCCATGCTTCTACCACAGGAAGCAGAACAGGAATTGTAGCATGTGCTTCATGGCTCATCATGAAATCACAGAGCAGTCCTGATGGTGAGTGTCCACAATGAGCACATCGTCTCAAATATCCTACAGTGCCTTCCGAGAAAGAGTAAGCTCATGCCTAAGTCCCGTATGTCTCCTATGTCATCTTTCAATGATACATGGAAGTTTGTTTTTTCTGGAGATGTGTTGCTATGTATGCATGATCTCAAACTGTGGGCAAGCCCTGTTTCTCCAGTTTGAAGGACTACTTTGTTCCATGCCTGTGGCCAGGACAGGAACAAAGAATGTCCAGGAGATACTCTACTTACACAAAATTGATTCAATATGTATGGGAGACTGAGCAAGAGCAGAAGCATACTCATATTCAGAAGGTATACTTTCTGAAGATGTGTGCAGGGTGGAATGCTGATACTCCTAAATGCTCTGTATTTTAGTAAGTACGTGAAGACAAGTACTACACTGAACCCCTCTCATCTAATCCTCTTTCCATCCCCTATAGGAAGATTGCAGACTAGGTATCAAAGATAAAAAACAAGTAACAAATAAAACTGGAGAGAGATCTTACTGTGTTTTGCTAATCTACCCTGTAAGAAAATTTTAAGGCCTATAGATTCAGATCTTGAGTCCGTCCTTCTCTCTGCACGAGCCCGCAAGCAGCAGTTAGGAACTTCAAATCTTTAGGGAACCCATGTAAGTTGTCTTGCACAGGAGACTGCTACTCTGCTCTCTCTCCTGACCAGACTATTGCTTCAACAGGAATATGCCCCTTTTCACCACTTACAGTATTAATTAACATGGCAGTGCTCAATATTTTTTATCCTTTTCCCTCACTCCTTCTTTCCCTCAGGTATATACTAACCCATGTGTACAAACACAATCCAGGATGGAGCAATAGAATGAAAGTTCCAGCCACGAGAGGAGGTATACAAAATCACCAAATTATGTTCAGTAATGTTCAGTAAAAGAGACTGATTTGATTCATCCAAAGAAGGGCCAAGTCCAAAGTCAGATCAGGCTGCTAGGGACCATGTACAGCTGACTTCTGAATGGACTCCCAGACAGATATTCCACAGAAATATGACTTCAGCTGTCACTTTTCCCTGCTTCATGGCCATAATACATTGCTCCTCCTAGCAGCTGCCCGAGTAGCATCCCTCCTCCCTGCAAACGTGTTCCCTCAACCTCGCCACCTGGGAACTATGGCATTAGCCACCTCAGATTGGATTCTGAAAAGGCCAAAACTCCCACTAACAGCTGACTCCTCTCTGATGAAGGAGAAGAGGATAAAAGGTTGTTAGAAGGGCAAAAGAATGCTCAGGGGTATGTAAAGGCAGGAAATTAAAGAAAACCCAGCATATGGGAAAGCTTGTTTCACACTTCTCTTCAGTAACTCTGCAGAAATAACACCACAGGAATCCCTTACATCCAAAGACTTGATAAGATACAGAGAAGGGCAGATAATTACAGGCAATCAGGGATAACAGATCTTCAATTACTAGAGACCAGGACTGTCAATTTTCTGTCCTCTGCCTGTTATTTATGCTGTCTTCTTCAGCATCTGGTTCTCATCACTAGGGACAGGAGCCAGCTACAGCACTGGTCTGACTTAAGTCTGGCAGCTCTAGCAACTCCTCTTTGATGCCTTTTGCCTACAACACCCCTCTCTGGGACAGACACACTTGCCCCTTTCCTTTGTGGGGAAATTCATCCATCTCATATGACAACAGTCACTACAGTCTCTAAAGTCTTTACAAAGGAATTGCTAGTTATGCAATATTACTGACAAGATCCATCTTGCTGGCATTACTGATGGAGCAGCTAAAAGGATACGATGGAGTTGAAAAGAGGGGTGTATGGAGATGGACTTTTGACATTTATCACGTTGTGCTGCCCTTCTTACCTTCTTAAACTTGATGTTGAGGAACAAAATTTTTTTAAAGAGGTATCAATGCACAAAGTGCATGTAAGTCACTCCATGCTTTTAGAAGTTCCAGTAGGTAGCAACAAGCATATTGAAGATACTGAGATAAATCTGATTGATGCAGAAAGAGAGAGAGCTTTCAAAACACTGCCCACACCTGGGTCTCACACAGGCCGTTTCTTCTTTTGCAGTTCATATGAAGCAGATGTAGGATAAGGAAAAGTGCTATCCAAATAACTGTCTGACTGAAATCCCCCAGAACAGAAGTTGTCACCATGACTGCCTGAGGACCCTGGCACACTAGAATACCAGTGCAAAGCAGGGAGGCAAGTTAAAAGCTGAGAGATCCAGACCCTCAAGATGATGGGTTTTCCACACATTGTATTATTAATTACGGGATCCCCCAGGATCTCTGGAGGGGAGTTGGCACCTCATGGTGGAAGAACTCAGCTGACAAGCTTTCCGCACAGAGCTCCCTGTCTTGATGCCTGATGAGCCACAAAAAAGAAAAAGATGTAAAGGAAGAACGAGATAAAATGAATAAAGCAGACAAAGCCTGATGAACAACACAAGCTCCTACAACCATTTTTACTGATGATTTCTTATCAGGTTAGAACAGTAAGGAAAAACACAACTCATTTCCATTCCTTTCCACCAAAATCCTCCCCCACACACTGCCTTGGTTCACCACAAAAAAGCAACTTGTGTCTAGCTTTATAACAACACAGCCAGCTTCATTTATCTCCATCATTACCAATGAACCATGAAATTCAGCTAATAAAAAAACAAACCCAGAAGCCACAAACTTAGTTTTGGTTACACATTTCTGCTAGAGCCTGATAACCAAGAGTTGCATCCTTTGTCTGCCAGACAGAAGCTCTGAGCAAGCTCCACTAATGAACTGTTGACAATGTCAACAATGAAAAGCGCACAATAGATGCAGTGTATTTATCTGTATTGTCACAGCACCGGAACAGCTGCTGTCTGTGGAAACCACTATGCTCCTTCTGTAGAACTCCCTCTTCTCATAAATCATGCTCCCAGATGGTCTTGTAAACAACAACAACAACAACAATGCTATAATGCAGTATATAGAAAACTAAGTCATGAATGCGACATTTGCAAGCAAACACAATGTTCCTGGGCTGGCTCTTCAGGAGCTGCCTTCTGCTTTGTGCACATCCAGCAGCAGCCCTGCAGGAGCTCACCATGTGCTTCCTGGTGCACAGCCACTCAGACGGGACACAGAAAACAGCTGATCATCTGCTTCCCACATGAGGCAACCACACCAGAGGCAGGCACAAGGCTCAGAGCTCAGCACTAGCCATCTGTGAGGGACTGCTCGGAGTCTGCTGCAGGTTAAGTGACTACCTCTATGCTAGGAGGCAAATTAAAGGTGTACAGTTTCTGTACGAAATCTCTACCACGCCAGAAAGCTTCTATGGATAGACAGAAGTTGAGCACCAGCAAGGCAGAAGGCAACAGAAAAGTTCTGGAGAGACACAGATAACTGAGGATGGCAGTACACCAGTGAGGGAAACCTGGAGGCAAAGAAAAGGAACAGAAAGCAGCTCAGGGAAAGCAACTTGGAGGAGCAGAGAAGAAATAACAGAAAGGAAAGCAAGGGGGAAAAAAGGCCACAACAGAGCAGAATGAGTCAGAGGACGCATGGAAAGGAGGAAAATGAGCACTCTGGGAAGAGAAGCCCATCTAGTATTAAAATAAACCTGTCAGAGAGTTTTTGATTTGGCAGCTCAGAGTATCAGAGCAGGACCAGGTGCTACACATAGGTGCAATACAGTGACACTGAAAGAGCATCTGAGCCTCTGTTCTGATGACAAGGGCAACAAGTACAGGGGAGGATTGTCAGAAACCACTCTGCAACACCCTGGGCAAAAAAAATTCCAACTTTGACAGGCTGATAACGTGCTCTTTTGCCTTCTGGTTCCACACCTTAGGGGTTGATTCTGCCCATGCTGAAGTCAAGGTAAGAGTGGTGCCTGACTGCACTGAAGCTGGATCATCTTAGATGAGAACCCCTCACAAGTAGTATTTAAAGAAAACAGGGGAGGGAAAGGAAAAAAAAAAAGAAAAAAGAGTACTTTCCCATGTTTATACCTCCCTTTTGGTTTCTATTGAGTCTGTTGTAACTATTTCTAAATCATAATTTTAAGTCAGCTTGTAAGTCCATAGCTCTGCCTTTCTCATACAAACTGATTTAAATACAAAAGTTGTTTACTTTGCACACAGAAACAGACAGTTTAGTAACATTAGGCAGTGTTCACTGCAAGAGTGAACTAGCCTATGTTTTTCTGTGATCCTCTCTTCTACATTTGCCTAGAGCAAGGGACAGGCACATTTCAAAGACACATAAAATACTAGCAAGTTATAGGTAACATTACAGTGAATCATATTTAGTCACCCTGCAGGTATGCACATAAATAACCTTGTTTACCAGCCTACTAGTGAGATGCCTTGTGTTGTTGAATGTCCTTGGCCTTTAGCATCATAGTACACTCCAGATGCAGAGAGCGCACTTTGCCATGTGCTCTTATTAGTTATCGAAGACAAGACCAGATTGCGTGAATGCCAGACTCCCCTCTGGGACCTCCCCTCTTCTCGTATCAAGGAAAGGGTAAGATGAACTGCCACTGCAGAAAACTATACCTCCCATCCTCTCCTCTGCAATCTCAAAGCACTCTGCAGCTCCAACAAGTACAGAGGAGGAGAGCACTGTGGAAGTCAGTCCAGAAGGATGAGGGGTGAAGAAAGGAATGGAGAGGATGGTTTGCTGTCACTGAGCAAGAAAAGGAGAACACTCCTGCTCAGCATGAGCTGTTTGCTGAAGCTAACAATATAGGTAACAATCAACTCTTTCTAATATTGCTGATTTTTTTTTTTAAAACCTTATTTTAAAACATTAATAACATCAAATAGCTCAAGCTTTCACTCCTCAACCATATCCCTTAAATGTAACATCCTGCAACTTCACTGAGCTGTAGGATAATGCTAGTCCTTTTAATGCTCCTTAGGCAAATCTGTGGGGACTTTGGAGTCCTTCAATGCAATGCAAATTTGGTTTGCAATACTTCACCACTTCCTTCCTCCAGATAAAAGGAACAGCTGATGTTCACCTTTCAGAAAGCCCACGATAAATACACACACATATACAAACTCACATACATATGCATACATATTTGTATGTATATAAAAATACTTACACACAAATGTATATGACTAAATGCTAATACACACAAGAGTGGGCTTTTGTCAGGTGTTTTTGTTCCATTAAGTGTACTGAGCTTCACTGTAGGCAGAAGGACGTCTGCTTTTAAACAGGACATTAAGAAACTATGCTTACCCCATGAATTTTGTAAAGATCCAACATGCCCCATGCAATCTCTTCTTACCTCCAAAGCTTTGCATCAGTGTCACTTAGTTAAATGAGATTTTTATGTTTCAACTTTGTCAAGTTACACAAGGCTGTGGCCAGTCAATTTAAAACATTGGTATGACAAAGTGTTCTCTAGGCAGAGAAGCACGCTCTGCAAAGTAATTTTCGTTAGAGCAGGAGCAGCATAATTTTAAAAAGAGTATTACTGAAATTGTGACGCATGCTGTGACTCCTTAGAAATTACTCTGATTTTTATTCTATCTCTGTTGCAAAGTTAACCCCACCCCCTCGACAAGCTGAATAGATCATCTGTTTATATCGGGGTTTGATTTTTCAAATCCTGGGCTGATGCTTTGCTCATTCCCAATTCTACTGAAGTCAGTATGTCTCTTCCTAAGAGAAAGGTAAGTCAAGATTGCTGGCTCTAGGTCTTAGGCAGGGATTGAGCAATGCAGTTGGAGGATGGTTAATCTTTCCCAGCTGTTCATGCACTAATGGTTTATGCTACCTGGGACAGTCAAGTAAAGCCAGTGCAAGGGACTGCAATCCCATCTGGCTCGAACTGCACAAATAATGCCTTAAGGAGATGTGAAAATAGTTTAATATTTTGCAAAAGCTGTGGCGGACCTTGAGACATGAGAGAAACCACACTCACTTAGGAGAGGCACTGAGGAATGAGAATGGCTTTAGGACAAGAAGGGGCTCCTGTGCATAACTGATGGGGAGGGAGCACATTGGAAGGGGCAAGAGGCCAGGGCCAGCAAGGATTGAGTCCATTTGCAGCCAGACACAGCATATACCCCAGCCCAGCTGCCAAGCTGCTCTTCAGAGCCCTATAAAGCCAACAAGAAGGACTACCGACTCCCTGGGAGGCCAAATTTTAGCCACAGTGACCCTGGCAGGTACTGTGCCCTGCAGGCCACAGGCAGGCTTGCTCCAGACCTACCCAGCATCCTCAAAAGCCAGGGCCCAGGTGCCATACACGCTTGAAGGCCGTGTTACTTAGATTTTACTGCCATTCATTTAGTAACCAGCCATACTAAAAATCACTTTCGAAGTACTTAATGTAGGGCACACACAAAGGGTAGTAAGTTTTCACAATACTTTAGATCCCTGGTCGGTAACCTGATTCCATAAGACACTGTATGTGCCAGGCATATACCAGAGCTGAGAGGTGGGGATCTGGGATCCGCAGGACCCCCCATTCCCAGCCTGAACCCAAGAGGGGGGAGAGAGCCCCCTTCCGACACCCAGTCCCCGCAAGGATCTCCCACCCCGCACGCCGAAGCGGGCAGCAAGGGGATGCGGGGCGGGCAGCGCCTCGGCTGCCTTGCGCCCATTCCCGCCGTCTGCAGAGGGCACTCGGGGCCTGCGAGAGGCGGCGGAGCTCCCGGGGCCAGCGGGGCCGAGCTGCCACCTCCCGGCAGCGGGAACGGGAAAGCCCAGCGCCGGGGGACACATGCCGGGAAGTGGGCTGCGGTTCCCAAAATCTAAAGAAGTTAAGGAGAGGGAAAGGTACAAGCATTTTTATGTGAGGCACATAAAAAACCCCACACGTACTGCACCGCCAGAGCTTAGGGATCTGGCAGGACAATGGAAAAAGACCTGTCTCACTTTAAACACCCGTCAGAAAACATCCTTCGGGATTCCGTCCGGGAGAGACAATCCCCACTCGCAGGTAACAGAGCCCGCTGTCGCACAGGGAGGTCCCAGAAATTAAGTCCGGTGGTTTACAGCGGTAGGAGCGGTGGAGACCCAGCCTCGAGAACGGCAAAACGCAGACCCTCTTTCAAGGGGGTCACACTAGCAAGGCGAGAGAAGTGAGAGCTGGGGAAAATTTCCCCATCCTCTCACAGAGGAAAACATACACAGAATATCGGCTCCTCCCCGTTGCTGTTCAATCAAATCATCTACGTGGTAGCTCAACAACTGGGGAGACTGGAAGTGCAACGCATACATCCATTTTTAGATGACCGGATGCTCCGCACCACTCTACACACTTGAAATGTGTTAGAGCAAAACGCGTAGATCTACCTAAAAAATGCCTCAATCGTTAAACAAATTAAAACCAAGCCCCAAGACAGCTTAACATCCTGCTTCTGCACAGAGAGACCTGAGCATGGGCAACATCCCCCGAGTTGGGTTAATCCACTTCAGAAACTGGAAGGCAACAGTCTCTAACCGCTGGTTCAATTCCCATTTTGCAGAAGTTATGCGAGGAATTATGCCAGCTCCCAGACTCGCTCCGTCCACTGGCAAGCGTCACAGCCTCTTTTTTTTTTTTTTTTTTGCCTTCTCCTTGTGGCAAACAACATACCGAGAATACAGAGATTTTTCAGTTACACCCTTTCTCCCGCCGGCCACCCCCCAGCACTTTCTCGGGGAGGCCGGAGGCACCGGAGAGGGGCAGCGTGAACGGGGACCCCTCCGTTCCTACAGCCCAGCCCAGCCCGGAGCCGCGCAGCGGGAGACAGAGACTGGGGTCTTCCTCCTGCGGGATCCCCCGGTTGCGGGGCAGTCCTTTACCCCAAATCGTATA
>VXAY01004333.1:0-157017 GCA_013399855.1 Oxyruncus cristatus | reverse complement strand
TCGGGGAAGGAGTCCAGGAGCCGCTTGAAGAGGCGGCCGAGGTCAGAGTAGCTGCGGTGCAGGTAGAGGATGTTGCGGTCCGACCACTCGGTGCGAATCTCGTAGAACTCCTCCTCGTCGCCCCGCCGGCTGATGATGAGCCGCCGGATCCCGTTCACCCAGCAGCCCCGCACGTACATGTTCACTAGCGAGGTGCCCTCAAACACGGCCGAAGCCATCCCGCCGCCGCCCGCACATCCCCCGTCGCCGGCGCAGGGCGAAGCGCACCGCCCCGCGCCGCCGTGGCCAAGTTAAGAGGAGGAGGAGGAGGAGGAGGAGGAAGAGGAGGAGGAGGAAGAGAGAAGGGGGGTGCCACCCGCCGCACGGCACCCCCTCCCGGCCCGGCCCGGCCCGGCTCGGCTCTGCCCGCCGGGGCTGTGCCACCTCCCGGCGCTGGAGGGAGGACTCGCTAGTGCCTCACAGACGGCGGCCGGCGGCGAGGGGACGGCCCGGGCTCCTCAGCCTCTGCCCCGCCGAGCCCCCGGCACTGAGCAGGGCAGCTCTCACTCCCTCCCGGGGCGGGGAGCAGGGTGGCTCGGCCCCTTCTTCCTCGGCGCCGCAGGAAGGCAGAGCCCCTCCCGTCCACGGCGGGGGGGACCCCCCAACCCCAGCCTCCGCAGCCAGCGCTCACTCCCTCCGCCAAGCGCTGCCGTCCCCGCGGGGCGGGATCCTCCTCTTCCTTCTCGGGACGGTTTCGCAGTCGTAACAGACATGACGACTTTTTTTCCCCTCCCAGTGACCCCAGAAGTTTTCTTTTTTGGTTTTTACTTTTTTTCTTTAAACCTCCATCCCGGCCAGCTGAAGGAGGAACCCGGGGATTGTCAGGCTGTCAGGCTGTCAGCCGCCAGCGGCGCACAGGATTGACCAGCGTCCTGCTATGCATTGGGAAACCTCGACGGAGCACCCGGCAGCCGTGACTGCACCACCGGGAAGAGGGGAGCCCAATATAGAGGGAAAAAGCAGGAGAAAGGGAGTATAGGGCTGGTGCCTGGGACTGCTTTGGCCTTTTAATAGCCTGGCGGGACGCCATCTCTGAGGGAGCCTCCAGCAGCATCGCATTCGGGAGGGAGATGGGTAGGCCAGTGCCTACAAATGCAGTCTCTCCTTCCCACGGGGACCCCATGCCATGGCCCTGCCTTAATGCCCAGAGAGCGGGGCACTGGGAATGCTGGCTGGGGCTGCAGCAGCCAGCAGTAGGCATCTGGCAAAAACGGAGATGCACTGTAAAGTGAGGAAGCGTGTGGGAAGGTGAAGCAAATGACAGCGCAGTGATGTGGGATGCATCATCCAGGACAGGATTGTGCTTGAAGGCAGTGGCCTCCAGCACCCGGCTTTTTGCGGCAGAGGGGCTCGGCAGAGCCAAGGGAGGTGGTGGATGATTTCCCTGGGTCATGCCATGGCCTGGAGCAGGAGAGACCTTTCCTGTTTGTATAATCTAGAGAGGTCAGAGGTCATTACACTCACACTGTGTATTATAAAATTTAAGCCGGGTTTTGCTAGAGTGACGTCTGTGGTTCAGGAAGCCAGGAATTCACACGGTAACGATTCAGGTGCAGTTTCCCTGCTCAGAAAAATCATCAGAGCCCACAGACAAGACTACTGTTACAAGTATCAGTGAAAAAGCAGTGCTTGGAGAGCATTGCAGCTGTATCAGCTTGGGATAGCACAAATAAGCATGATGGAATGGCACAGAGGTGAAGGTTACTTAATAGCTTTTTGTAAAATGTATAATTAAATAACCAAGTCATACTCTTTTCTATAGATAATGTTGTAAATAACTGTCTACATCATTCAGGTGCCACATGCCTCTATATTAAACCAACTCCAACAAATGCAATGATGTTGCAATTGTATATTTTATCTATTTAGCTTCTATAGAACAAAACTGGTTTTGGTTTTCTCTGAAGCACAGTTGCATATAGAGAATGCAAACAACTGAGCCCCACCTCTCCAAACAGAAAGGCCTGTTTGCTGCAGCCTTGACTATACAGCACCTGCAGCCATTTCTTTAGAGAAATCTGTATTTTTGGAAACAGGCAGGCAATACTCAAGATGTCATAGCAGATCCTATTCCCACCAAACCAACTTCCTTGAGAACAGTACTGTGCCATAGCTGTGATACAAAACCAGACAAAGCGAACAGCCTGAAAGCAGGCACTTCCCATAGAGAGCTGTATAGCCCTGACCAGAGCAAAGTATGTGGCAGAGGCCCACTCACTTCACCTTGGATCACCACAAAAAGGGTTTTCACTGCTGGACTAGACATCTCCCAAGTATCCCATATTAGTTGTTCAGAATGATCAGTGTGGCTTCACAGGAAAGGAATTATTGTGAACCGTTGTACTGCAGGAAGATCTCCACATAGCTCCTTTTGTTCAGGGCAGGCTTTTGTAATGCCTTCTCTTGTTCCAGGACATGGTGGTCTTCCCTGTTCGTCAGTACACAAAGAAAACAAGAAAATAAAATGCCTTCTCACAGTTGCTGCGCTAACCCAAAATAAACACATATCTTAAGGAAGCAAAACTTGCAGGAAGAGAACCGTGACAGTAACCCCCCTTTTTTTAAAGATGTCAGCCTTGCATTGCTTCTGTTTAAGCAGGGAAAGCACTTGACTTCTGCTCATTCTGACTGGTATTTTCTGCCTTTGCAATAGAATGATTTTTGCTGTTGTTGGGCTGCCCACACTCTGTGTGTCACTCAACAGACCTCTGAGGCTCTCAGCACCTTGTAGGAGTTCTGACTTCAGTGGAATCTGCAAGGTCTTGGGTGGGGGATCTCAGCTTCTGCTGGGCTAAGGTTGGCATGTACCATCCTGTAGGTTCAAGCATTGAATGTTTGGTTCTATTTTTTAGCCTGACTGGTGCCACGTGTCCAGCTTAATTAAAATATTCAAATAACTCAAAACCCTGTGTGTCTGTCACTGTCTGCTTGGGGAAAATGAGCCTATGCTGAAAATTCTATACCTAAAGGGCTTGAAGCTGACATCCTGATGCCATATTCTGCTGAATTTTACAAGTATGAAGGGTAGTAGTACTCCTATGCCTAATGCTGCACATACAGGATCAGTTTGTTGTTCCCCCATAAGTATGATCCTGTTCCAGAAAAACCTTAATCCAGAAATACAACATCCCCTTTTTGGAGTGAAAAGTAGAACTGTGCACAGCTTTAAATCCTGCCAATGAGCACTTCTGGCACAAATTGCCTGTGGACATGTGAGTAGCCCACCACAATTTAATCTCATTCTCAATCCAGGCTGCAGGACATGCATATGTATGTCTTCTCCTCCTGGGTCATGAGTGTCCCTATTACACTGGTGTAATGCCAACCAAACATTAACTCTGGGCACAACTGTTATTCATGGAAGTTGGGTTACTGTGTGTCTCCAGAAAAGCTGGAAAATGCTCACACACAGAAAAGAAATGTTTGCATTAGACTAGTGGTGTGCTGAGGAGAATGGTGGAATTCACAAATTATCTGCTTCATGTAATGTAAAACTGACATGAAGGAAGGACAGATACTCCCACATCCATGAACTATGTACTTTGCAGGAGAGGAAGAGGATTTTGTACTTTTGTACTATATTCATAATTAAAATTGTAATTTTTCGCAATAGGTTTTGTATTAAGTAACAAGGAGTTTTCATCTTAAGGAAAAAATGAACCATATCTTTTGTGACCATGGCCAGTGAAGCTGGCAGATTTCACTACTTCAGTTTAGATCATTAACCTCTTTAAGGCAAATGGATTATTGAAACATCAGCAGCCACTGACCAGCCAAAACATATCTCCAGCTGAAACAGAGGTGAGTCTCTCTGGGGCAGGAACACCTAAAGGTGATGACTGTCATGGAGGAGCCAAGTTGGAACTCAGGGGCAGAGGCAGGCTGTGATCTGAAGGCAGCCTGGCTTTGGCAGCACTGTCAGAGCTGTTTTCTGCACCAGAGATTAGTGATTAGCCCTGCCAGGAGATCTGGGTTAAAACCACAGCACTGAGGTACAGAGCAGGAATAACCAGAGAGGGGCAGAAAGGGGAGGTATCTCACTTAGCTGATACTGCCAGCAAAACTCAAATGTTGGAAAACACTGATCTTGGAAACCAGTCTGAATAGCTTTGGTGCATCACCCTGGAGCCCCAGAGGGGCAGGAGGGGGACAATGCCTGCCATGGGCTAAGAGGTTCTCTGTTCAAGGGTTCCTTTCCTGAAGGAAGCTGACTTTCCACATTCTTGTAAATAAACAAAAACTGCATCCAAGGTGCCTGGCTCCATTAATAATTGCTCCTTACAACTTCATTGCTGCTTACAACTTCATTGCTGCTTACAACTCAATACCCAAAGTCACTTAAGTCAAAAGGCCATCACAGCTCTCAAATCTGGAGTCATCAGTCAGCTCTTGCCTGATGACTTTTTAAAATCATTCCTGCATTCAGAACATGGATGGCCTGGACGCTACAGTGAAGAACATTTATAGCCTTAGCTAGCAGATTTGTAAACCAGAGTCTTTGCAATCAGCTCATTCAGCTCTGTTGCCAGTGTGGTGTCGGAATAACTAAAATGTTCATCTATTGCTCAACAAAATAATTTCTAAAGCAAGAGGGATTGAAACTTTATACACTTACTCAAGCAGTGGGAAGAAACAGCGAGCTTTAGAAGGCAGCCCTCTGCCCTGTAATACATGCAAACAACATGGGGAAGGCATGGGGTATTTTCCGTTCTTCCACAATGCGCACTATTCTGTTAAAAGGGTTTTTTCAATGTACAATCTGAAGGCAAAGCAGCATCTCCTGTTTTAGTCCTTAGTTCATACAACAAAATCGTTCCCTCTGAACATTTCTGGTGATAGGGAGCCCTTGATTAAATGAGCTACAGACTGAAACATCCTTTCTTGCTCCTGTGGGGCATTTTGACTGCAAAAGGTTTGCATGCATAGCCAGAGCACTGCTGGGACTGTGTATTCTCACTTTGTTCTCCTCCTCTCTCCCTCAGGCTGATTCTGTGAAGTACTGAGCCCTCCTGGAGCCAATGTGAGTTAAAAAAGTGCTCAACAGTCTTCGAGTTTTGGCTACCTCATAATATAGCCATTAATGTATGCACAGCCTATTTTTAGAATCTGTAACATGCTTTCTGGGTAAAAAACTGCTTGAAAGACCCCTTCTTCTCCCTCAGACTTGACATTGAATGGAATTTAATAGAAGAGCCTGAAATTCTTTCCATTAAAAAGTGTATTATAAATGCTCAAGGAGCTGTAACTGCAGTTGAAAGCAAGGTATATTCCTGCCAAAGGGTAAACTAGCTTCATTTAATAGGAGAATATTTCTAGGGGAACAATTTACCCTTTATGAGCCTTTTTCCTGGAGACAATATACAAAGTGTATCTTCACAATGTTTTCAGCAGAGCAAAATAAATTAAATATACCTGCAGGTTACTAAAAAAACCCATTGGCATAAAAATATGCAAGACAAGATTCATCTGCATTTTCAGACTCTTAGCCTAGTGCAATCAGTTAGTTGGGCAATAGAAGGTCCACAGTACTGGCCTTCAGTATGGTTTGTAATGATCCTTCGAATGGCCTAACACTGCACATTTGTATTGTATGTTGAAAAAGAAAGGCGTAAAGCATTCAAAAAGATAAGCATTATTATTCTGTGTCTGCAGAAGGGGAGACCAAGACACAAAGCAGAGAAAGCAGCTTGCTTAGGACTGCAGAAACAGGTTGTTCTAAAGGTTGAAATATTTGTAGCACTTGGCACATGGACTTGTATACAACCCTTAGAGAACATACTGTTTTGCAGGGGGAAAAATTAATCACATTGCATATGGCCAGTAGAGGTATAAATGCCCAACAGAGCCATTTGCACTGCTAAGAAATCTTTTTTTTTTTTTTTTTTTTAATAAGGATGAAGCTGCTCTAACATTCTTCCATTATTTTTTCTTATTACTGTGAAGAAAAATCACTCCGTTAAAAAAATTGTAGGCGTCACATAACAACTTCAAGCTGGGAATTTTTTTGCTACCGTTTTTAGAAATTCAAACATTCAAAAATTTCTTTGCTCTTGCTACAATACTGCAGGAGAAGCAGTAGTCCTTGTTTTAGATGCTGAAAACACTGGCTATATCTCAACTGTGGTAATTCTCCCTTAAAACATTTGAGCGGCCCAGCTGACCTGTAGTAGACTATTCATGCTCTTAAAATTAAGGGCACACGAAGTGCTTAGCTAAGTGAATATGGAGCTCTTCAGACATCTGCTGAAGGCAAGGAGAGGTTCTCAATGAAAGAAATGCATAAGGGAGTCACAGCAACAGGAATGCTGAGTATGACAGACATGAAGGATTGGACCCTGAGCCTGATGAACAAGTATTACCGAATTGCATTCATTCACACAGTGGCATCCGTAAGATACAGCCCATCGGTGTTTGCTGCTTCAAATACTTCAAGTCAAAACAAGCGTGAGTGATTTGATGTGTTTACACGGCATAATTAGAGATGTAAACAATGACTGCCATTGCAGAAACTGGAGCAATATGCTAAGTAATTACCTGAGTTATTTCGTCCTGGCTATGTTCTGCATCATTAGTATAATTACGGGAATTGAATTCAAACCCATCATACCTTTGCTAGTTCAGTTTGTGCACAATAACCTCATCCTCAATTTTTATGTTGTTTCCTTGATCACCAAGGGTGGCCCATGCTCTCCCCCATTTTTTGTTGTCTGAGCCACAAAGGAAAGACCCATTAATGAAAACAAGGTTAATTATGCTTTCATCAGAATGGCTTCAGAAGAGATTCCTCCTGAGAAACAGCAGAGTGGGGAGTCCATTCGTTCTATTCCCTTCCTCCTTAAAAAGTAAAGTAAAACCACACAATGAATGTCTCTATTTACATTTCAGAGTCCTTTTCATGTCTAATATGCCTGTGTGAATGTACCAAACACAAGTGAAGCATGAATAATGTGTGACTATTTTTCCTTTTTTCCCTATATTGCTTAGCACTCTATTTTTTTTAACTCTTCCTGAGAGCAAGAAGGTAACCATTTCCCTGCCCCCTTCGTCTTTGTTTCTTTTTCTTGTTATTCAGGACAGGCCTTGTAGTGAATCTGTTAGGACTATTGTGCTATATTCATCAGTTCTACTTGGCGCAGTTCATGTGTGAATCGAGGCTCTTTTCTCTATGAGAAAAGATATTTTCCTTTATAGCATTCTAACTCAATTACTGTGTTGGCCTTCTTTACTTTTTTCCCTTCCAACCAGACATATAATAAGTATTTTCCCTAAAGCCCTTTTTATTATTTGTCACATTATGGAGACCAGAGTACCTTAACGTATTTACGATTTGGTTCATGTACACTTACACACTGAAAAAGGTCATGAAAGGTAGCACAGCACCTTCTTGTCATAAATAAAGAGAAGATCTGATGGACAACTCTTGTCACTTTCAATATAATGAGGTTAATAATAAACCTACAAAATTTTTGTGTCTGCATAGGACAGTGACAGTTTTTCCCTGAAGCAAATAAGTGAGTTACGTCAACCAAGGGTCACGTCTCAACTGAACATACCGTGAAGCCTCAGATAAACATGAAGAATGAAGCAAAAGACATGGAGTGGTTGTAGCACAAATTGCTGGAAAAACAACCTCTACCCATGTTAAAAAGCCTCTGGGCTTGATTCCATAGATGTACCAAGTGCAAAACCTTTTCAGGTTCAGCATTAATGATATACTGATATATATTAATCAACTATTAATAAATATTATATATAATTATATATATAATCAATGAGATATAATGATATATATTGTTTTATCTCGGAGAAGATTGGGTGCAAAGCCAGTGTCTGGTTTTTGTTTCTATACCATGCAGGTAAAAGCACATTGTATCCCAGTATGATTCCACTGGACACCAGCTTAAGTTTCAAGTGCAGTGAGGCCCAAATTAGATCAGCTAGAAAAATCTACAGAAGCCTGCTGGTTTCAGAACACAATGCTGTTGTGTTCCATGGGTCAGAGCCAACAAACACTGCAACATGGTGCACCAATCCAACTCATCTTATGGGAGTGGGAGGGTCTTTACAGTCAATGTCAAAAGTACAAATCCTCAATTTCTGCTGCAAGTGGAGGCTGTGCAGCAGGAATTGCTGCAATATCCTGCTGCACAATTACTTTAAATGCAATGCATGCTTTCATTAGACCTCCCCAGCAAAGATTTACCCCTAGTTGTCCCAGTACAGCCCTTAGTCCAAGACCATCTCATCTCCTGCTTCTGTGAAACTAATATGAATAGTAATTAATTGTATGAGAAGTTGGCATTGTGCATACAATCAGTGAACCCACAAAACAACTGGAAATTAAGAGAGCTCAAGGCACCCTCCCCTAGAAGAACTAGGTTTTATTGGGAATAGTTAAAAACAATTTGACTGAAATAAATTAAAGATGCAATACAATGAGTAAGCAAAGAATGATGTAATACAGTCTTCTAATGGAAAATGCATATTGTCTAACTGGAACCAAAAGTTAACAAAGGAAGAAATCTTAAGTGTCTAAATATAAAAGAAAAAGGTTTCTGAAGAACTCTCATGGGGAATTTACGAATGAGGGTTGAAAACCTTACCTAACTTCAATTCAGAGCCTAACTGTCTGACAGATTTTCACAAACGCTGTGGATGGGAACCTCTGCATGAACAGGGCGTTCATTGTGGCAGGAACACCATTTTCGTGCTAGACTCTGCTTTTTTTTCCAGATCTAACAGTTTCTTCACTAACATTAAATGATTTAATTATATAAGGCAAAGAGATAGGATAATATAATCTTATCTTAAACATATGGTAAAAAGTTCATCTACTGGCTAAATTGTTGATCAAACCACTTCTCTGCAGTTGTTGCCTACCAAACAGGAAGGCTTATTTTTCTACTCCTACCACTTAAGTTTCTCAGTTGTTTTATTTCCCATTACTCTAACTCAAGCTGAGGTGACATTCTGCCCAGAATGGCTACTTGTAGCTGCTAAACCAGTACTCTTATTTTTTTCTCCTCCAATCTTTACTGAACATCCTATGTTATGGAAATCCTATGCTTCCTGTCAAAAGGGTATGGACCTAAATCCCAGTTCTATGTTATCTCATGGTAACTACTGCACTTAAGACTACTAAAAGAAAAGATTAAATGAAATGTATGTATAGTTCGCTAAATGTTTCTTACCCAAACAAGAGTTGTACATACATATACTGTATCATTTTCTTTGAATTGTATTTACCTTCGAAAGCCCATTTGACAGTGTATATACCCAGTGCACATTGTACTTATAAAAAAATAAAACAGATGATGGTTTTGTGAGTATCTGGTTTTTTTGCTTTTCAAATGCTTTCTCTTAACATTTGTGACCAAACCCCCATAATGCTGCTTTGGCAGTGAAGCTTCTGAACAAAAAGATCTGGAATTAAAGGCACTATTAATATTATAAGGATACTGACTGTTGACAGGGTCCCAAATGGGAAGCATTTTGGCAGTTGCTACAAGAAATTTCTAATAATTCGTCTTGAAGGACTGGATGGGAATAGAGGAGGAACAGACTCTGTGAGGATTAACAATGGGGAGCACTTTCTCATTCAGCCCTGAAGATATTTCCCATAAACTTGGAAGGTTTTCTGAAGATTCTGGAATGATGTAACTACACAAAAACGGCTTCAGTGGTGCAAATCACTAGGGAGCTCTGATCGCTCCTGTGTACAACTATGTGTCAGCACAATTAAACTCATGGCAATTAAGCCCATACAGAATTAAGCACAGAATTAAGCACAGAATTGGAGTTCTAAAGCAAAATGCTTCAATGGGACTGGAGTTTCAGTTTTCTATTCCTTCCTAAAAGGAGTCACCAGGAAGGATCTAGAAAAGACAGAGACATCTGCAGTGATGAAAAAGATATGAGAGACCTTGGGAAGACCTACAGGGAATAAGAAAACTGACAGTCTAAACCTTCAAAAGTGCAGCAGCTCTCATGTCCTTTTAGCTGCACAGAAAAATCAATACTAGGGCCTTGTATCCTCCTATCCTGAAAGGAAGCAAAGAATAGAAAGGCAAAACAGCATTAAGGATCAGCCATCTGCTTGGGGGGAGCTGCCAGTCATGTGGTTTCAAATAGGTGATGGATGGATGCAAGCCCATCCTTCTGGCAGGTGGGACAGCAGCAAGCTTTTGTTCCTGCCTTGTCTCAACTCACAAATGCCACCTTCTTTCAAGCGAGAAGTTGAGAAGCTTCTCTCTTTAGAGTGGCTTGATTCCACCACATGCTGGAAAAAACCCTGCCTCCAAAGTAGTTAAGGACAAAACAATGTTATATATAGCCAGCCCCTTGAAGAGCAGCCTGGTAAAACAAGTAAAACTCTTTTGACTTCCTCTTCTGCACAGTTTTTGTTTTTAAGAAGTGCATACGTATGTGGGAAGAGATTCAGCTGCCTTTTAATTGTTCCTCAGCTTCCTGTCAAAAAGGTCTGGACCTAAATCCCAGGAAACTTCTCACTCCCTCTCTGAGGCAGGACTCAGGAGAACAATAGCTGGCTACAATCAGTGGTGTTGCGGCAGAGACTTGTTAAAATACGTGTTTGCATTGCTGTCTTCTACTGAGAAGTGCCAGTATGTAACAGCCACCCATAACAGTTGCAGCAGAAAAGTATTAGTAATGCTAAGTGCTGAAAATCACCCGATAATTTATCTTTTAGCTTCTCTGAAAATTGCTAGCAGGATTTATATCCCATTAAAAAGAAAACCAGATGGATGGAAGGTCTACAAAGAGATTTACTGCAGTACAACCCCAAAAAAAGGCACAGTGTGTTTTCATAGAATCATAGAATCAGATGGGTTGGAAAGGACCTCTGAGATCATCAAGTCCAAGTTTTAAAACAGAAGAGCTCATTTTTCTCCAATGTTGTATTTTTTCATCCTTGTTTTGGTTCCAGTGATTGGTGATGCCACAACACCCGAGATATCAAAACAGGGTGGCCCTAGAGACATTATCCTTCACATCCTTCTCAACATTATATCACAACCTTCAAAACCGATAAGCACTTTCTTCCAGTGTAAGCCCAAAACCTATTTGTCCTGTAGTAATTTTCCAAAGCCATCTTTGGTACTCGAATGAGTTGGGAGACAGGGCCTGAGTAGCTACCTCTGCCACTACCAGACAAGAGACTCCAGCACATGACCAAGGGAAACAAGTATCAGAATAAATAAAACATATAAGGTTGCCATTTTCTCCAGCTTACTTCCCATCATTGTCAGTATAAAACTATTAAAAATACATAATGCTTTCCAGATTGCTTCAATTCAAATGTGATAAGATCTTCCCTATAAAGGTCTTCCTCTTCAAATCATGCTGAGATTTCATTTGATCACATGGGACATTAAAAAAATGTAGATTTGAGTAGATTTGAGTCTGACCTCTTTGAGAAAATGAAGTGTCATCTTTTATTTTTCTCTCACATTGCTGACACTTGATTGGGTTCCCCACTCAGGACTGGGATCACCCAAGATATCAGTTGTTTCCACTGGTTTAAAAACTTGAAAAACCACTTCAGGTGGCACTGAACAGGACTGGAGGCCCAAATCCTGATTGTCTAGCTTTAAGGGAGAACCATACATTAAATCAGTCCTTTTTTTCTGCAAGAAAGCATGAAGCACAGGTGTGGTTGTGTAAGCATCAGCTGCTCACTTGGGGACATCCAGTCAGACAGCAGCACGCCAGATAAACTAAGAGGTCAAGCAGAGCATGTCCTCTATTCTGTTGAGAGCTGGGAGTTTGGATGACCAAACTCTCTCAAACTCAGGCCGCTTACTAGAAGCATCCCTGCATATGCATGTCTGGTGCCTTCCCACAGGCGCTCAAGCTTGACCAACTCACACAGCCTAAAAATGTCCAGATCACCAAGGAAATTCTGTGAAGAAGCAGGAATAAAACCCTTATTGTCCCATCACCACAAGGCTTGCATTCTTCCTTTGTCACAGTAATTCATTTTGTACAGATTTAACAAGCTAAATCTTAAAGTCCTTCCTAAAACAGATTTGGATCCAAGTTGCCCTGCACACTAGCTGGCATAACTGAGGTCAGAATTCAGACTTTCATTCTTTTTTATTCCTTTTCAGGCAGCCTTCCCACTCCTTCAAAATAAACCACAGACAGCAGTTACAGAACTAAGAGTTCATCTCTGCATAACTAATTAAAGTACATTTTTTGCTGTACTTTTTGCCTTATTAATACCACCATGGTATTTCTGAAAATAAACAGTGGCTTTAACAACTAATCATCATTTTAGAAATAGAAGTAATGCTTTTGCTTTGCGTTCCCTAATCGGATTCAAGAAACACAGTGTGCAGTAGAAATCCCTGTTGTGCATCAGTCTCCCACGGAGATCATTTTACCAGGGTGCACGTGTTTAACAGAAGCATTATCAACAACTTTCTGTTCCCAAGGAGAGGAAAGACCACTTGAAGGAATTCATCACAATTATTAGCTCACAGGTTTCTTGTGCTCAGAAAAGGTGCCCGAGCTTTTAACTCCTCAAAGGGATGGTCTTCAGAAAGCTCCAGGGCTTGCTTCTGCACAAGAGAGGAATAGTCTGAGTAACAGCCCCTGGCTTCAGTGCTGGCTGGGGAGCGCTGCTGCTGACTTGATGGTGGTAAGCAGTGACCTGGGCACAGGCCACAGCCTGGTAGCCAAGAAGGCCAGCAGCATCATGGGCAGCAGACCAAGGGCAGCGATTGCTTCCTTTTACTTGGCATTCATGAGACTGCACTTAGAATATGGCATCAGTTCTGACCCCAGGACAGTCGGACAGGACAAGTCCCCAGAGGAGGGCCAGGGGCTGGCACAGAGGTCTGTAGGGAGACACTTGTGGAGCAAGGCTTGTTCAGCCTCAGAAAGGGATGATTTTGGGGACCTGACACACACATCCCACACCTTTGGGAAGAGATAAGGAGGGAGGTGCTTGGCAGAGAGACAATGGTCACAAATTGGAACAGGGAGAGAAGGGTGGAAAACTCCCCATTGGGACAGTCAGGCAGGGGCTCAGATTGCCAAGAGAGGTTGTGGAACCTCAGTCCTTGGACGATTTCAGGACCTGACTGGATAAAGCCCTAAACAATGTGGTCTGATCTCATTGCTAATCCTGCTTTGGGAAAGATGTTGAAGTAGAGACCTCCTGAGGTCCTTTCTAACCTAAGTGCTATTGTAAAAAGTTAAAAAGCAATAAAATTTGCAAAATATTTACCCAAAAAAAGTTTTTTAAAAAATCTACCCCTTGTCACAGAAGAACGGAAAATTTTTAGGAAGTGGGATTTTTCAGATGCAATGTATAAAAACAAAACCAACCCTCCCCTATCTTTCTCAACAACATGTAATATTGAGCCAATACACTAAAATCTACTCCACGTATCATTATCTGGCACTTAAACTTTGTCCTGACCACTCGTTTAAGAGATTAATGTACTTGGGATTCAGAAGAAAGAAATCTTTTCTTCTGGCAGATATTCATAGCAAAGCAAAGAAGGGAGTGTATTATCAAAGCTTAACTGCTGCTGAAGCTTTTGAAATAGGACTTTTGCCTGTTTCTTCCAAGAAAATCCCTGCTGCCCTGCTCTACAAACATAAACCAGACTAAATCCACTAGTGTCATCCAGGGAGATTCTTATCCTATTTACACTGGCTCAAGTCTGAACAACTCCCCAAAAAAGACACTCCTCTCAATCTACACCAGAGAGATTGAGAAATGCATGCCCTGCTGAATCCAGCATAAACAACTGAACAAGGTAAAACCCAATCAATTTAGGTATTGCTTAAAAGAACGAAAAGCCATCAAAATAAAGCAGCTAGTGCATATCACTCTTTGCTGGCACAGGTAGGAAGTTGCATAACACTCTCAGCTCCTAAATTTATTTGTCCCATAAGCTGGCCAAAGAGGCCCTTGGAATCAGAGCAGAGAAGGTTGCCCTCCACCATCCACACAAGGACTTTTAAAGTCCTCTCAGCTGCATGGGGAATGCATTAAATATCCAGAGTGCTTATTGCATGTCCCTTCAAAGAGCCAGACATGGTACTGCCTTCTCACCCAAATGAAAGGAGACAGAAGTCACTTGCAGCTCATACTGCTGCATTAGGTCTTTTAACATCAAAAAACATGGGCCTGGCTTTGTTTTTCATAAAGGCCTAGATCGTTGATGACCAACTTGAGAAAGACGTGCAGGATCAGCTTCCGCATGAAGAAGAGTTTTTAACTAGATCCTGGGTGTATTAGAAGGTTTTTGATCTGGAAAGACCATCCATATGGCAAGTTGCAGGGTGAAGAGTAAGCTCCATGCTGCAAACTCACCTCATTCCCGGCTTTGAAATGCTACAATTTGTTTTCAAATTAACTCCCATTCCTGCTTGGGTAATGCAAGTTTAAATATTCCTTCATAGACATCTGTATTTTAAAAAGCATTCCAGAATGAACCCACTCCACCCCGCAAGAAAAATGCTTTGGGGAATTTGTAGGAGTAGTAGAGCTTTAACTACAAAATGCAGAATAAAATATTTAAGTATTAGAATGCCTTTTCAGAAATCAGCCTTTCAAAAACTGGCATTTTGCTTCAGCAGTTCCATGGTAGAAACTCCTGCCCATGAATCTTGTCTGCTTTGAAATCTTAACACATTTGCAAAATAGGAAAAATTGAACCTGGAGCACAGGGACTGTAATTGGACTCCATCATTTAAAATAAGGGGGAACAAAAAGCATGTGCTTCCATAAGACTTTCAGCTGAAATGGTCATTACCATGAAGGAGATGGTAAAGTTCAGGATAAAAATCCAGCTTTGCTGGAGTTGACAAGGGCTCTACCATAAGGTTGCACACTTAGAATTTTACTCCGTGGGCTTGAACCTGGCCTTGTACTGGTATAAGTCTCATTCCAATTTGGTGTGCTATTGCACACAACTTTCCCATTTCAAAGGGAAAAATCTCTGTATGAAAAATTCTTCTTTTCCTGTGCTTCACTCACACTCAAAGAAGCATTCAAGTCTTTAGTTAAGTAAACAATTCAGGAATTTTCAATAAGCAGAAAACAATTTTTTGTATGTCTAAGAATAAAAAAATTCAATGCTAGGTAATATTTGGCAGCCTGTAATTACAAGAGGTTTACAAAACAGAATGATAATAAAACTTTTTGCTTCAGGGCAAATATAATACCATTCACTACGACCAAAGTTACAAATGGGGCTAATGAAGAATTTATTATGTCTATGAACTGCATACTTTTCAGGTGAGTGCTGTGTGTCTCCAACATATCCCTTTAGACCGGGGAAGATGTGCCAGAAACAGATCTAGTGTTTATAATGGGAAAGAAGGCAAATGATTACAAACGGTTGCATAAGACAAAAATTAAAAATAGAATTTTTAGATTGTATATACATCCTCACAAATGTAAGAAGAAACTATTAGCACTTGAAGGATTTAAGTCTTCCCTTTCTTGTAATTTTTGCAGTGTGAATTTTTGATGTTCCTGGTAACAATCAGCAACGGAAGAGAAAATAAAGAATAACATTGTAAAAACAAAATCCCATTGCTCAGTTTTGTTTCTCTGCAAAAAACCACTGCACACAAGGGAAGTCAAAAGAGAAAGTGACAGCTTTCTTGTCATAGTGGGAAGCAGAAAGCCTACACTGTATTTGCTGGCAACCCCTTGCATACAGCCCCAAAGAGTGATGTAAGAGCAGCTCACAACTGATTTAGGAGCAATTTCACTGTCATTATACTTGCAGTGAAAAATTCCATGAGCAATGCCTCATGACAACGTACTGTCATGCCTGTGCAGCATCGTATGTCAGGCTGTGTAGATCAGTGATACAGGTCAGACACGATAAATATTCACCACTTGGTTCAAAGGGAAGCTTATTTTAATGCTACTGCTATCTAATCTTATCACATATATTTTGTTCAGCATTCATACCTTGCTTGCAAATTATGTTTTGCATCATGCCTGTAACCCTGTAATTCCGGTTGGATCAGATCATCTGACACGTACTGTTACCAAGACCTGCCCAAAAGTAATACAGTTTTGGAAAAGTTTTTTTGAAGCCTCTCAGGTCATTCCTTCTTATGTCTTATCACTTCTGGTACAGGACTCTAGCTACATCCCAAGAACACCTATTAATACAGTACATTGCACTTCATATGTAATTTATATACTCCTTTGCACTCCGCAATATTATGTTGTTGTTATGCTCAGTTGCGCCTTGAGTAAGTCTTAGCAAGACATTGCAAACATTTCCATTTTAGATTTATTCTCAGACATTCTCCCTGTGTAATTCTCAGGCCCCACATTTTACCTCCATTTTCTTCTTGTGGGAATTTACTTTCGTGGATTAGACCTAAAATGTCTTTGTTGTGGGCAGGGAGAATTAAACATACCAGAAATGCTAAAGCCTGCAATACTATCATCTTTTCTTCTGCCGTGTTTATGGTCATTCCCTGTGCTGTGATACATGATGGAGTCATTCTCTTGAAAGCCATCACGGGAGAGCATAAGAAGGAAACCAGTTCTGTTAAACAATTGCCATGCTTGAAATGGTGTGTTACCTCTTACAGTCATTGTGAGTAACAAGGCAGTCATTTAAGTGTCAGTTAGCCCTGGGTTTGGACTAAGTTAACTCTTCCAGAGTAATCTGGACTAACAAATGAAGATCTTTTCTTGACACCTATTTCACTCCCCGTACCCCCATGAAGAAAAAAAAAAAAAGAGAGATCAAATTATTTCAGACAGGCATAATAGAATATTATTACAGTATGTTGCACTGGATCACCTTACACTCCCAGACGCATGCTGACCTCTCCCTTTGCTGCTCCACTTCCCTCAGAAGCAAAGCGACCAAAAAGCTGAGGTCCAAGATACTTCCATGTAGAATACATCCACATAGTCTGAAAGCCGATATCTGACAGCATCAGAACTCAACAACTTCAGTAATTTGCTGTTGTTCATAATTAAATAGTCATTATACCATGTAGCAGCAGGAAAAACATGATCTGAAAGAAACTGGAGAAGAACAGCATCTACTGCATGCTCCATGTTGCCATTTTAATTAAGATAATGAGGATTTATTATTTGTCTTAGTAAACATTGAAACATTCTAGGAAAAAAAATTTAAAAAAAAATCAGAGCCTAAAGAAAGAAAGAAAAGAAAGTTCTAATTTCCTGTGCCTATTAAAAGATAAACAAACACCCTGCTCTTTCCTCATCTTTCTGACATTACTAGATTTGGCTTATATGCTTTTTAAATCCTGCCTGAAGAAAGCACTTTCCTTATTGGGGCCTAAACAGTTCAGAAGGCAAAACTGAGGACTAAAACACTATGACAGGATTACCAGCATTCTGCAGTTCAGTAAATGAGAAAAGGAGATGATATCATCAAGGCTGAAGGTCCTTTAGAGCCCCAAAGCCCTCTTGGTGCCACCTTGAATGTTCACTGTGGTGTGTCCCCTGCAAATACAACTAGAAACAGTATTTTTAGATCACAAGCATAAAAGAGCTTTTCTTTATCCCAAGTGTTGGGTCTAGTCAGCCTATTTGTCCTTCTTAACTTAGTCAGTCATAAAAGTGGAAAATGACATCTGACTCACTTCTACAGTAATTGATTGTGATTTCATAAAAGCATCATTATGTTATTGATTCAGACAGAAGTTAATTGAAATAGATGAATAATTGTTAACAGTTACACATATACCAACTATAATCATGCTATGTAGTTGTAAAATCCTTCATTCAAAGAATTACACCACATCTGATTAAATATGATGGAAAGTACAGGGAAAGCCTGTGTGTTTTAGCAGTGACAAGTTTCCTACTCGCCACGTAGTTCAACTATACCACAGACAGACACTCTAAAGGTTAATTCAGAATAAAACACTGACTTAAGATCGAGGAGATCCACCTCCAGTTCTCCCCAGAAACAGAAGTTTCTCCTGAAATTTTTAACAAGCGTCTTCTTATCAGCATTGTCTGTGAAATTATTTTGTCTACATTAAGCAACTCCAGTACTTTGGTAACTTCCCTTAGTTTGTGTCAGAGCCGTAGATCCTTTACTGGGTTAGCAGAGACAAAGCCTGAATGCCTTGATACAGATCCAGAACTCAAATGTGGTCATCAAAACTTCAGGATGTTTTGTGGGGGTTCAAATGACCAGTTTGGCTATAGGACTTCGCCTTTGACAATTCTCTTCTGTAATCAAAATTGTCATCCCAATAACAGACTTCCACTTACAACATTTCAGAAGCACAGATAGGCAGAAATCACTCTTCAGTTCAATTTGTCCAGAAGCAGGCAACATTTATCGTGTCTTTGCAAACCCCAACACCATCACGTATGCATTTAGCTTTGCTAAGGCAAAACACCCCAGAAAATGGGGCATTCAGGTCCCCACAAATACAGCTCCCTTCAGTTCCCTGCAGAGCTCAGCCCAGTTTAGTACATTGCTTGCCCACACAATGCTGTTCATTAACCTCTAGGTCATCCTGATGAAAATCCTTGAGACCAATCCAGACTGCAGAATCCACCAGGTAAAAGAAGAAAGCCTTGGGTTTGTTTAAAAACCCAACTCAAACCAAAAAGGTGGTTTCACCTTTCTGATTGCACAGCATGGCCTCACCAGCAACTGCTCTGGCTCCTGTTTGGAAGAGGAGGGCAGCAGAAACCAGCCACACTCTAATTTAGCTGGTCCTGTCTTCTAGTTTCATTTAGGTCAGCAGCAAATCTCACATTTACTTTATCAGATCTTAAGTTTACACGTGTTTGCTTCTATCTGTCACTTCAAAAGCTCAATTTGTCATAACTAGTTCCTACTCTGAGTTTCCCCTTCAGCACTTCAATGTTCCCTGTCTAGACATTACTTCCATGGATCAGGTCAAAATTATTTTCCCAGTTGTGCTCAGCTCTGGGCAATAAATCCCTCCTGTGTGGTAAATGCTACAAAGACCTTCCCCTTCAAAAACTGAAAGGAGGATAAAAGCTGCATTTTCCTCACACAGAAGGAGCCTCCCCTCTCTTTGTAGGTCCAAAGAAAAATGTTTAAAAATTAGTTTTCTTTTAAACTCACTTTCATTTGCCTATATTTTAATTTTGGGATGTGTTACAAAAAGGAGCAGAAAAACAAGTTTCTGTATATTGTTGGTTGTTTTGAAACCCGTCAAAAGTTGTTTTCTCCTCATTTTCATATCCAAAATATTTTCCAGGAAAAGAACATAAAAGGTAATTGAAAGTAATACCAGCTTCTCTTCTCTCCACCAGGAATAATAAAAATAATAATAATAATTAAAAAAGAGAACAAAGAGGAAATTATGGTCTCTTTACACACATATATACACTGATCTTTTATCATTTCCATTAGAAATCTGGGACATTTAAGAGCATTTTACTGCCCTATTCATTTCCCTTCATGATTTTGTTCACATTTGCAGAAAATTAAGTCTATTTTCAGTTGGCACTCCATAAGAGCATAAGCATTTCAAGAGCTTGCTTGGCAGAACACCTGATCAGAAGTCGCTCCTGTTCACAGGAGTCAGACACAGCATTCTCAGGCACAGCACAGCCCTGCTCTGTAAGTAGCTCCATAAAGAAAGAAAGACTCAGTTTTGCCCAGGGCTTCTTTCTTCAATAAAATTAACTGAAGGGTTCCCATTTCGCGAGCTGGTATGTGTTCAGTCAAGATTAATGGGTGACTTCTGCCTTCGTCAACAAGGAGGTGATTCCACCCTTGCCAAGTGTGATAGTTGCCGACATCAGAAGGGAGCCTGGAACACCTTTAAAGTCAGACTCAGTCTTTACTTCGTGGATGCAAATCCAGAGGAATGCCACATATCCCTGGAATTGCATTAACATCCCATGTTGGGTCCACATACATCAATAAAAGTATTCTCAATTTGAATCTTGGTTACTGGGGACAACAAAGGTATTTGAGTACAAGAGGAGCCCAGTACAGAACCAACCCGGGCATGCTGAAACATAATGAACACCTCTGTGAGGAAGAAAGGAAAACAAAATTCTTCACATGTATACAAACAACAATTTTGTCTTTTGGAAAGGGTTCTTTTAAGGACACTCTGCAAGGACAGGTTTGGGAGTTTTTTTGATGGCTGCTATGTCACTTCCTTCTTGTCTAGCAAAATATGAATTGATGCTTTTTGACAAACTCATACTCACAACTAAGATAATTCCTAGCCAGCCATCACGTAACATACCATTTAAAACAGCATAATAATAAAATAATGTGGAAAGTTTGGAGCTTTTGAGAACAACCTTTTATTATTTCAGCTTGAAGTTACTGCCACCAAAGACAGTTGGTGCTCTGAGGCTCGTAACAGTGGCAGACTCAGCTTTCAGTTTTGGATACTTCATCCAAAAAGAGCTTATTTACAGGTCAGTTCTTCTGAAAGTCTAAGTATAATTGTAAGGGACACTACCACTATACCCTCACGTAAAGACCATTTGCAGTTACAAGCTTAAGCTCTTTTTTATTAGGAAATACTGGAAAACGTGCACTGGGCTTGCTGGTGTGTACATTTGGGAATTGGAACAAGGAAGAAAGATGAGAAAGATCTCTTTGTACTGCTGTACTGGCCTATTGCTTTTGGGGAGTTCTGGAAGCTGCAGAACTGCAAACCCATCAACTGCAAATCTGGCCTTGGGGAATTTACTAATGCAAGCAAGCATCAGAACTAACAATGAAGGAAAAAGAAGACTCCTAGAACACAAGACATGGATGATTAACATAAGCCAATGAAAAGGCATTCTTGGTACCTGAAAACCTACACTTTTGTTGCAAAAATAAATAGGACAGTTTAGTTGTAGGACACAAGAGGAAGATCTTAGGAATGCCTTCTCTGAAAACTTTATTAACAGCAAAGTATTTATTCTAATACATCCAGCATGTCCTATCCGTATGCATTAATTTCTTACTGCTGCTTTAAAACCTCCATGAAGGTCCTGCATACCTTAAGTAATGGAGACTGACTAAGAGCTACTGATGCAGAAGGGCTCACAGGAACAATTTTCCCGTGTTTGAGCTGATGTTCTTCGGCACTCTGTAACTTCCATCACTGCTGAACGTGAAGAGTTCAAACATGGTAAGAAAAGCTGGAGATATCTGTGGGCAGAAACCTGTCGATTGAGTAGGAATAGGTTTGAGGTCCCCTTCCAACAAGGCAGTGAGATAAAAGAATGGCAGACTGGGCCACATCTGCAGTTTTGCAGATCACACAATAGCAAGGCATTAGTACTCCAGTCTGCCATTTCTCTCCTCCCCTACCTTAGTTCTGCTTGTCTTCTGGCATGCTTTAAAAGCACCCTGAAAAGCCAAATGGAACAGGGAAGAACCGGGAAGTTTGGGACACATCTGAAACCCCTAGCAGAATGGAACAGGGAAGGGAGGAAAGGAGCAGTGAGACACGTGTTGCCCTCGAGTGAGAACAGAGAGAAGACTGCTGTACAGCAAAGGGCAGCACCTGCCAAGCAGCTGCAGGATGTGCACTCTGGAAAGAAAGATGGTAAGACACACTGAAAGTTTGTAGTTGCATGAAGTACTTTACTACAAAAATCCTTCCAAGTCCCATGAAATACAGCCTACGGAAGCAACAAAGCGTGTAACCTCGTAGTTCAAATGCAAAACCAAATTATGCCAGTTCTTGGTAGGTGACCTCTTCAACGTACATACGCGTGCATAACAAGATGAGACAGTTGTGTGCAAAGGAAGAGCCAGCACCAGTGATAGGATATAAAATGACAAGCCTTTTCGAAAAAATGCATTTGTTTCAGATGAGGTTTAGATTAACAGGCTTTTAGGGTAAGCCGTTGCAGTCCATCTAATCTCACAATGGCCATAGAGTTGCAGAGCTGGAAACCAAGGTGTAAATCTGAATATGGTTCTAGATGATTTTTGACACTGCCAGAAAACTCTTCAGAGATGGCAACAGCCACTGTGCAAAGACTCTCAGGGCTGTGTCAAGGCTCCTCTCAGCTCAGACCCCAGTTCCAAGAAGAGATGGACCACCTTAGAGTTTCAGATCCTACCTAGAACTATTATCTGCATCTGGGGATTGACACCTGGAAAACACATGCATATATGCAACAGGGGAAAAGTACAATGAACAACTGTAATTTCTCTCAGAGGGAAAGAAACTAACAGGAGGCAAGGAAAATAAGAAAAAATAGGGAGGAGGTGGTTGCAGTAAATGTATCAGCCCACGAAGAGCACTTTCCAGTTTGGAGGAAATAGACATGCAGTCATGAGCAAGATTCGAGGTGTGATAGAAGCAGTCAGAGAAGAAAAACACCAGATATGAAGTGGCAGCTCACAAAATCATGTGAGTTCTGCCACTAATTTCAGTTTAGCCAAGCCTTTGCTGCAGGTTGCTTTAGGGTAAGCTATGGTAATTTCCTTGAGCTGCAAAGGAAAGCATGGAATTTTCCCTCTTTCCTCTTCCGTAAGACATTTTCAAGTTTACTGAATAAGGCACAATGAGGACTTTGCCAGGGTAAATCACAGCCTTTGTGTAACTTCCCCTGCATTTGCTGGAACAGTGTTCACACCAGGGGTAACTATGGCTTGATAACCACAGTGGATGTCTTGCTTCTGTTGGCAGAAACTTCTGTCCCTCATGAAGTTTCTGCTACAATTATCTCAGGTCTCTGCTAAAGACTGATTTCCAAACATCTCTTATGTCAAATTCATAATACTGCAGGAAGTAATCTTGTAGAAAAGGAAGTAGCATGCATTAATATAGTCCCACTGCCCTTCTGAAACTCTCTTCACTGCTGTGCCTTTTTACCCACAGCACGTTTCCCATTTCTCTTCCAAGCTGCTCACTTACTGTCTTTTGAGAGTCAGCCACTGTTTTGGCTTCATGTCTCCAACCCCAAAGAGTTGTCTTTCAAGACAACCTGCAAAGTACACAGGAAGCCTTCCCTCCATCTCTAGTGTTAGTTTCACTTTTGTTCTCCATGGTCTAAAACAGCCTTTCACAGAATCACACAGAATCACAAGGGTTGGAAAGGACATTGGAGATCATCAAGTCCAACCCTTGACGCAACACCACCGCGGTTACTAGACTGTGGCACTAAGTCCCACATCCAGTCTCATCTTAAAAACCTCCAGGGACGGAGAATCCACCACTTCCCTGGGCAGCCCATTCCAATGCCTGATTACCCTCTCTGTAAAGAATTTATTCCTAATATCCAACATAAACCTCCCCTGGCACAGCTTAAGGCCTTGCCCTCTTGTCTTACTGATAGTTGCCTGGGAGAAAAGACCAACCCCCACCTGGCTACAACCTCCTCTCAGGGAGTTGTAGAGAGTGATGAGGTCTCCCCTGAGCCTCCTCTTCTCCAGGCTGAACAACCCCAGCTCCCTCAGCCTCTCCTCGTAGGACTTGTGTTCAAGTCCCTTCACCAGCCTCGTTGCTCTTCTCTGGACCTGCTCCAGCACCTCAATGTCTTTCCTGAACTGAGGGGCCCAGCACTGGACACAGCACTCCAGGTGTGGCCTCACCAGTGCTTCATCCCACCCCAGGCAATGTAACCTCTTTAATAAACCTTCATCAGAAAAACATTTCTTGCCTGGAGCTTTCCTGCACTGAGGCAGAAAAGGAAAGGTAAACTTCCACATTTGTTTGCGATCTTAGCTTGAAGCCTCTGAAACAGCACTAATGGCTGAACCATTTTTCTATGTTGTACAGGCTTTTCCTCTTTTCTTATAAGTCGAGCATGGTTCCATATGGAGTGGAGTATTCCTTTGGCCAGTTTGAGTCAGCTGAGAACTTGAAGAGTTCCTGACTTAGTGTAAAATCACTGCTTACCAACAACTAAACCGATCAGTGTGCTATCAACATTCTCATCCTAAATCCAAACCACAGCACTGCACCAGCTACTAGGAAGAAAATTAACCCTATCCCAGACAAAACCAGTACAAGGATTTATATCACTGCAGGGGTCTTTCCCTTCCACCCCTCCTCTGGCTTGCAGCCAGTTCACTCAGATAATTTCCAAATTATCAACCCTTGGATCAAGGGCTACAACATGTCTCTCTAGCAAGCTCCACAGAGAAGGCTAAAAGGAGCATACATTGCACAGTCTCACAACCAGCAGTCCTTGGCATACATCCTCTGTCATGTACCTCTGATCAACCAATCAAGATTATAACCTTCTCAGATCCTTTGCTCTGGGGTTGCCAAGATGGTTCCTTTCTTGTGGACTCCTCCATGAGAGCCAAATACCAGCCTGTCGACATCTTCATGATTTATTTATAAGAACATTCAAATCAATACGCTTAACATTCAGGTAATATGAACTTGCATAAAGAAGTTTACATGACATTCAGAGTTTTGATGAAAAGAAAATTGAGAAACAGATACTCGAGAACTAAACTCTGGGGAAACCTTCATTTTATTATCTTTTCCTCCCTTGGATTCTTCTCTCCTTTCTCTCCTTTCTCTCCTGATAAGCGTGGTTTCAAAACTTTCTTATTTCATGGAAACCTCACCCTTGACTCCTGTCTTCTAGCCTCATGGGGTTTTCTGTTTTGCAAAGCCAGTGTGGGCTGGGGGAGGCAGGTGCTTCCTCTGGCAGTCCAAGGGCCACTGGAATTTCAGCAGTGACTCAGTCCAAAGTGAACCCCACGGGGCAGGCCTGGCGGTGACGCCTTCGTAGTCACGGCACTGCACAGTCACACTCGTTTTGAGCTCTCCTCTCCATAGTGAGTGATCTGCACATGGGAAAAGTGAGGCATTGCAGCTCCTAATTTTTATTGTTTCTCCCCTTTTAACAGCCTTAACTTCTGAGAGCCCTTTCCATGCAGCTCCAGAGTCAAGCATGCTTTCTTAATAGGGAAAACTAACAACTATTCCCTGGTCCTGAATAGTTTGAAAGAGCTTGAATGTTGCTTTTCCAACACAGATTGATCAATATTTCCCGGGGGGGGGGCAGGTGGGTGGGAGGGAATAATGGTTATTTATACTTTGACTAATACTCAAGGGTACCAAGCATAAATAACATCCAGTTTTTCTCAGCAGAAATGAAATCTGAAAGAAATCTTACATTCTGTCAGCCACAGTTTCCTAAGCCAGGCACACCACCACAGAAAAGCAGAAAGCACCTTTCATTATTTGAATGGTTCATTACTATGAATCATTACCTCATGCACAAAACATGATTTACTGTACCTTGCATCTTCTCAGAAGACCTGTGAATTGCTTGTTTCCACTACAGCAAGGAAGAGAAAGTATGATGTTTGGTACTGTTGCCTTGGCTAAACCTTTAAAAAAGCTGCTTTTAGTTAATTTGTTTGTTGTACTTCTTTAGTTAATTTGTTTGTTAGTTCAAAAACAGTAACTTATGAGAAAAGGATTTTGTTGGCTACCATTGTATTATTTAGTGCGGTGTCTACAGAACATCTTACAATGTTGGTAAATATAATGCTAGAGTAACAGCAACAATTCTGTAACTGAAAGAGTCACAAGGGACAACTATAATAAAAACTGGCAGCACAGAACCCTGGATTATCTAGGTTGAATTTCTTCAGCTTATAAGGGCTTTGAAATACACTGCAGAAAGAATTTTGAGGTGTACTTGGTTTTAACTTCTCTACATGTTGCCCAGAAGTACTTAAAGGGAGCCTGCAAGAGAACTGGAGAGGGATTTTTTACAAGGGCATGGAGTGATAGGACAAGGGGTGACAGTTTTACACTGGAAGAAGGTAGATTTAGATTACATATCAGGAAGAAATTCTTTACTGTGAGGGTGGTGAAATACTGGCACAGGTTGTCCAGTGAAGCTGTGGATGTCCCATCCCAAGAAGTGTTCAAGGCCAGATTGGATGGATCCCTGAGCAACCTGATCTAGTGGAAGGTGTCCCTTCCAACCCAAACCATTCTGTGATTCTATGAAATCAACTATACTTCTAACAGCCACTGGAAAACCCACGTGATGTACAGTCAGGTGTTTTTAACCTGACCACTTCAAATCTCCTCTGTGATTTTTTTGGTGTTTGCTGTGTCTCTCATCAGCATTTCATGTAAGTTTCAAAGAATCCCAAACTTCACTTGAAGCTTGTAGGGGAACAGAAAACTTCATGACCATGCTGCTCTGCTTTGGGAAGCAGCTGTCAAATTAAATAAATATCTTCCATTCTCTAAGTATTTTTCTCTGCCCACTGTTTTCAATTGACTTTAGTAACTCAGTGTCAAGTAATTAGTCTAAAAGGTTCATCAGGATGCAACAAACACATCATAATTCTTAGGGATAAAAAAAAAAAGAAGTTAGAAAAGACTGTCTCCACTATTATTGCTACATGGCAGGGGAGTCAAAGTGTCTGCTTCTTACCTGGAGGCTGAGATAATTGTATCGTGTGATCTTTATGGCATCCGCCAGCTGATGAAATAATAACCCCGAGCTGCTCCTGCACCCTACCATGATCTCATGGGTTTAGCCACCACAAAAGCTCATGTTTTGACTCATGTGGAAGAGGATTAGTGCCACTCTCCACCCTCCACACTGACCGGGAAGCAAAGGGAAGTCAGAAAGGTCTGGACGCATCATTCATTGAAGACTGACAGGGTTTCCTTTCACACTGAGATTGCAACGCTCAGAGTTAAGAAGTTATTATTATCACGTCAACACGGGAATCCTTTGGTCTGTGAATTTATTCATCCTCCCAGCATTTACTCTGCTGGATTTATGTCCTTCAGCCAAGCCAGTCTTCTGAGTATTTCACAATGCTTCAATTATCACTGTCTCTTAGCATCAAAGCAAGCACACAGTGAGGGAGTCTGCTTAGGTAACCACTGGAAAGGCTCAGGAGAGGCAGGAGAGCCAAGTTTGGTGAGCAGTGCTGAGTGGCATTACCTCCTGGAAGGGTTCATCTGCCTTCCAAAACTGTAGTAAACACATCTTCCCCTCTGGCAGAGATAAGGAGTCATCAATCAGTGTTACTTACTCCAGCTGTTATTTGTGAGCCTAATACAAGCTTTGAGGTTGCTTCGTAACTTACACAGAGAACTTAATTAACTTGTGGATCCAATTATAGGAGGGAGGGCTGAGCACAAAAGCAGAGAAAAGCACCGCAGTTTGGATAATTAGGTGGTATTTCCATTGCACTAAGAGCCCTAAATGTCATCTTCAAGAGTAACTTAGGTCTGTGAAGCAAATGACATGTAAGGGGATTTCAGCTGGGTCACAGCCTGATGTGAATTTCAGACCTCCATAACACAAAGGCTACGCAAATAGTGGAAGGACACCCAATAACCCGTAAAACCCGAGCCTGAGCCCCTGTTCAAGGCCAGCACTATTAAACTTGGCAATCTACGTTTTATTTGTTTTCTAAGGGATTCACCCTTTACTCTTCCTCAGGAGAGGGAGTAAACCACTGATTAAGTGCTGAATGTTGCTAATTATCTGATGATCCACCAGATCCAATTAGTTTGAAAACACAGAGTGGCCTTTTCAAGTAGTGAGCCAACTCGTAACAACACAAAGTATTTACTTTGGAGCTACAACTACCTGGGAAGGAACTGTGATTTATCTTTGTATATCTTTTCAATATCTTTAAATATCCCTGTTACCTCCAAAGACCCCTTGGAGAAGTTTCCTTTATGTCTCTGGATCAAAGGAAAAATGGGGTGCATGAAAATTAATGCAAGCACTCAGGCAATAAGATTATTCAGTAGAACATGAACTCTTCTGTAATGTTAGAAGAGCTCTGCAACATAAAGCATGACCCTTTTAAGAAAATGGTTGTAGATTAAAAAAAAAAAAAGCAATACTCGTGGGAACACCAAATTATGACCAAAGCATGAGAGTTGTAGTAAAAGAAACTCAAAATTGTTTTGAGAAAGATTCTTAATGAAAACCTCAGACTGCAGAAAATTTGCTACCTCTGTGGAGGTATTTGGTCCTGATTTTTAGAGGCATGGCTTTTATGAGAGTTGCAGTTTCATGGCTCTTCTACTGTGGATCCCGTATAAGGAAGCAAGAAGTAAGACAAAATGATTCCTCAAGATACCCAACAAGGCTATGAAATGTTGGAGAACTTCCCACAGTTTGCCAGTGGAAGTCCAGACCCCCTGAAGGCCTTTTGTTTGAAACACCCACTGAAACAGAGGAGAGATATGCATCCTTAGCAAAAGGCCAGGCCCTAAGAGAAACAGGTTGTTGCTGAAGAGGACCACCCCAACCAAGGGCTTGCCAGAGGGTGTGGGGTGGAGCTGTATGTGGGGACACACAGAGTGCAGGACTGCAGTGAAGTGCGAGAACCAGGCGACAGGATATGGCTATGCTTTAGTATAAAGGCACAGGTCCTTTTCAAAGCATCCTGTTACTTTAAGACCATGCTTGAAGCCCTGAATAAAGGTCACTTGGGGCAACGATGCAGACCCTGGAAATAGCAGTGCCTTGAGGAAGAGGTATCGTATGCCTTGGAAAGGAGTAATTTCATGAGGAAATAGATAGCAAAAGTTAAACAATACCATAAAATCTGAAACTGCCAGAATATATTTTATTTCTCTGGGAAAGGAACTTTTCATAAATGCTTAGAAAGCTTTAGGTACTTTCCCAGCTCCACAATAGCTATTTTCCATATGGCACATGGGCCAGACCAAAATAATCAGTCACATAACTCTGCTTCTGTCCTGAACAAAGTCTGGTAAAGTTAATCTGGGTGTCTACTTTCCTATGTAGGCCTACCACATGCAGCAGGCTTCATTTGCAGACCCCACAGATTTCGAGGGGTCAGATAAAACTGACTCACAGCATATTTCCAACTCCAAACACGTCAGTAACTTGAATCAAATGCATTTTCTCGTAACAATAGACTTATGGCTGCAGGTTGAAGGATACCAGTAACAGTGTGGACCAGTGCATGCAAGGGTATGTCAGATCTGCAGTGGGAATTGTGAGCAATCCACTGCTGGGCAAGAAGGGATGGAGATAACCTAGGAAGCCTCTGCCCACCTAGAGGTTATTTCTGCAGACAGCAAAGAGATTCTGAGGGAATCTTCAACAAGACAAAGATGACAGATTTCTTCTGTCCAGAGAGCATCAGTCTATCAAGAACCACCACCTGGTGAAGAAAAATTTCTAAAGCAGCTGCCAAGCACCTGATAAAAGGTCAATACTGTTACAATAGTCAGGAACCAGGGTTCCACTAGGGACACTGGTTTTACAGGCTCAGAAGGCCTACAGTGGAATTTTTATAGGAAACGCCACACATTTTGGTGCCTGGAGGGAAAGTAATTTGTATTGAGCCAAGGCAAGTATGTGGGAGTCAGGACCTTCATTGAAACTTCCAACTCATTGCTTTTCAGATCCCTCTTTTGTAAACTGTGGATGAGATTTCTCTAATTGACAAAAGTGTTTTGAGAACAAGCTAGTGTTTATGAAATAGTTTGAAAGTAGAATGGTTGGAGTATTATTTTATTGCATTCATCTTTTCATTTCTTGGGAGTCGTTGTCCCACAACAAGACTTCAAACACTCTTAACAACTGCTTCTCTATATTCATGTAGCTGTTCAAAATAAATACATATATGAGTTCATGCTGGTCAAGAAATACAAAAGGTTGTAGACAGATCTTCATCTAAAACATTAAATGGCCACTGTTTCAGGCACCCATATTCCTCTATGATTTTAATTCATGGTCCTGATTGTGTCTGCTGACAGCATTACAGCATGAGCACACAAGGCAGTAAAATTGTCCTCTGAATGTTCCTGGGAACAGATTGCAGAAACAGCATGAACCAACGAAATGTCAAAGGAAAAGACATCTGAGTGATTGCCCATACAAAGTTTCCCTGGGTTCTCACGTGGGCAATTTCATTCGAGAGAAGAATGTTAGGTCTGGGGTATCTGAACTGGTCATCCACCCTCCAGGTTCAGCCAGGGCTTTCTAAGAACATAAAGGCTGTCTAAAGGATGTGGATGTGTTGGGATGAGAATGAAGCTACCAAGAAAAAATCAATAATGCCTTTACAAAGTAAAAACCCAGAGCAGAGGAAATACATTACAGCCACCTACTACTGTGTGGAAGAAAGGAGCAAAACTCACTCATGTGGCTTAAAGGCCATGTAGTTCCTGCTTTTTAAAGTTTTGCTGCCAGACAATGTACCTAAGGAGAAGATGTTTTATCTCTCCCACATACATGCTAATTAAAAATAGTTGTGGTATTATGAGACATCTCTAGTTGGCCTTGTGTATTCTACTGGCAATTACAATTACTCTCCCATTGCAACCAACTTCACCTTCACTAAATCAGCGATTTTTTTAATGAGCTGTCAGGACCCTGGCTGAATACACAGGAACTATCCAATTTCCATCCTTCTCTTTCATACTGTGGTATACGAGAAACTTCTACATATTCTTCAGTTTTCATAAGACACTTTATTCTTTTAACTCAGAGAAGATTTTCTCCAATAATGTGTGCATTCAAGGCAAAATCTAGCTCCTTTTGGATGGCAGGATTCAAGTGCAAAATAGCTATTTGCTTCTTTTTTTCTCCCCATAGTTATGGCTTTCCCTACAAAGTGCTGTTAAAAAAAAAAAAAAAACCCAAAGCTGTAACACCACTGAAAATGCCCAGAACCCACATCAACGCATAGTCTTAAGTCATGTAAGAATAAGGCATTCACATGAATCTCATAGTAACAATAACTGGCATCACTCTGCTTTTGAGGGACTTCCTTTGAAACAGATTTTGCAAACAGTTCCAAATTTGGCATCAGTGCAAGCTCACAGACTTCATCAGGAACAGCCTTATTTACTATGCTTCATGGAGAAGAAAAAAGGCTCTGGATATCCAGTTACTTGTAGGTAAAGTGTCAAACTTTTAAAATTAAGAAGCAAGACAGGTGTTCCCAAGAACTTCAGAGTGGATGAATTTGGTAAAGACAAATTGTGCATAAAGACATGTATAGTAACCTAAATTCCTATTTGGGAAGGAGTGACTAAAGCAGGGGAATGACAACCCTGCTTGGTCCCACCTGGATCTGGGTATGCATTGGGGCTAAAATAGCCAAAATGTACTAAGGTTAAATAAATATTAAATAATATAAAACTTCACTGAAAAATGAAGTTTTGTGAAAGGGGGAAGTGATCTACATTTTTGGAACAAGATCACAGAACAGTCTAAATTAAAACAACAGAAGGAAAATTAGGATAGCCAAGACAATTATTCTGACATCCTCAAATGACTTTTTTTTTCTATTTTGAAAATTGTCTAAATAGAATTTTAAAAGGGAATTAAAGGAGGTTTGGACAAATGTAACTGCCTCAACAAAATTTGGATGCTGCCAAAATATTTTATCCAGTCAAAATGTTTTTATTTTGTTGGTTTGTTTTACCAAGAAAAAGGGAAATGAATTGCTTTTATTTGTGCTTTCAGCATTTAAAAAAAAGCAATTTTCAATGTGTTCTAGAGTCACCAGTCAATGTCACATCGTATGACTTGACATGACTAACCCACATAAGGCCTAGTGTTTTCTGACTGGCTGCTGCTGCAGTGACAGTGCTCACTCATTCCCACTGCAAACTCCCTCAGCTCCCAAGAGGAACTGTAACTTCCCACCTCTACATAAAGCCCTGCACTGCTACAGCATTTCACTCTTCAGCCTTATACTCGCACGAACTGGACTGCTGAAATCCAAATTTGTGCCTACAGTGACAGAATATAAGGCTTTAATGAAGCTGGTTGTAAAGACTCATCATTCCTGAGAGTTCCTCCCAGTGAATCATGAGTTTATTTTCATTCCTGTGCCAGCCATGCCTGCTGCAGTGCCACTGGAGCTGCTAACAGGGAAAAGATTCACAGGGATGGTCACCTCTCCTCCGAAAGAGATGACGCTCATTATCCTCTTTGTTCCATCTTTTTTCCCTTGCTGTACCACATCTTGAAGATGAAAAAAGGAAACACAGTATCTGGGGTTACTGGATGGCAGTAACCAGGCACAGAAGCTCCCTCAGCCATGGCTTTGAATACACCACAGGTGCTGCTGATCTGTCAAGGAGCTTCTCCAAAAACCAGTGCCAGTCAGTGAGGGAACTGTAGGAGGCAAAAGGGTAGGGCACAGTGGCTTCCCCATTGGGGTTTCCTTCTGTGAGAGCACCTGCAGAAGGACCTTGGCACCAACCAGCTTCCTAAAGCACCTTTTGCAGGGAGGGCCAGAGCACCTACCAGAGCGGGCAACAACCAGAATCCTGCTGCAAGTCACAGCTGCCTCTAAAGCTCACTTCAGTAAACCACATCTACTGCACGCCATCCATAAGCTGTCACAGCCTCACCCCAAAAAGCACAGCACCCAGCAGGCTGGGACTCATGCCTTCTTGCTCCTGAGCTCTTTTTTCACCTGTGCTATGACTATCACTGCCTGCTTCCACCCTTTTGCCTTCCTCCTGACTCTGTCCCATGGCTCTGCTGGTCGTGTTGCAATTTGATCTGCCTGGCCCCACTGCTGCCAGTTCTGATGCCTTAAGATCCTTAAGATCTTAAGATCCTAGTATATAGAATTTTAATATGATTTTTAACACTTTATAATAATAGTGGTAACTAATCACCCTTTACACTCTATATACCAAATTCTTGAAATATTGTTTAGTGTTCTTCTCAAGGATTTCAATGGATAAAGATTCTAGCAAGAACATCCAATCTCTAGAATATGTACCTAGAGAACATAATAAGCACGTTCCTTGATATAACCTTAGTCAAAAGGTTATGTCCAACAGGGCCCAGAAGCCTTGAAAATGGTCTAAGCAGGACAGAGGGAGTTGGTGAAGATGAAGGTGGGATGAGGTATTGTTTTTTTGGGACCACCGACCCCATTCTGGGAGGTCTACCTGTGGGAGGTCCTGGGGTACAGATGATTTTCAGCCTGGGTGTATCCCCATGAGGTAATAGTTAGATATTATAATTAGATGATACTATAAGTTTGTAAAACCAGTGTGTATGTGGGGGCATATGCCATCTTTGTGCACCTAAGATGTCTTATTAAAGAGCTGGTTTTTCCCTTTCTATACTAACACTGTCCAGACAATTATTTCTTCCATTTTAGGCAACAGTTCCTTTCCAGCAGCCCAGATGCTGCTCCGCTTTTAGCATTGCTGGTGCCTGTTGCAAATGAGCACAGTTAGGGAGGAACCACATGCCAGAGGATCAGTCTAACTGTGCACATCTCCTTTTTCTGTACCTTTTCCTACACCACATTTTCCCAGCTCATTATAGAGAGGCTGGAAGAGGGACAGGCATTGCAGCAGAAGTGGTGGCAGCAGCCCCAGAAGAATGTACACCCTCTGCCCTGCACTGGCACGATGTCTGCGCTTCAGCTTCCCTGTCTCCAGAGTGGAACACGTGGGTCACGCTGAAGAGGCTACAAATGGGCTTTTTCAGTCCTTTCAGCAAGAAGGCTGTAAAGCAGAAAACAGAATCAGTACGATTCTGTAAAATATTTTCTGCATTTTGAGCCTACTGATGTAGGAAATTTTTTTTCACCAGCTTGCTACAAGGTGTGACTTTTCAGATCACTGTACTATGTCAGTAAAATGTCATTACTAACATTAAGCATGTACATTCCTCAAACACAAGATACAATGGACAGGAAATAACAGTACAAATCAAGTTTAGAAAACAATTTTGAAATCAGCACATACTTGATTTTTTCCTCATCAATTTACCTCCATCAATTTTACATTAGGACATGCTTCTTGCCAGGAACTGCCACTGATTTTTATTTTATTCTTGTATTTTAGCAGCTGCAGAGAAAACCATTGTCTACTGAGCTATAGCAATGTGCTGGATTTCACAGAGTCTTATCAGCTCTGCGCTGAGTGGTCCTTAAGCCAAAGCCCCACTTTGAAAGCAAAATATGTCAATGCAAACATGCTGCCTTAGCATCTCAAGATTTTCCAGCTAATCTCTCATGAGGTACCAGAAGCACAGTCTCAAGAACCCATGGATAAAGGCTATCAGCTTGTGATGAGTGCCTGGCAGCTTCCTTTTCATTAAGCTGGAAAATAGATAGAGTCTTTACTAGCTTTGTGCTTGCGGAGTTCACAGGAATTGTCACATAGGTATAATTCCTATTCTTAAGAAGGAAAAAAGGAAAATCCAGCCAAGCAAACCTGCGTTAGCAGTCAACTAAGAAATGTAAAGAAGATCAGACACTCCTTACAGTTTCTGTACTTTTTACAGATGCATAATCACCTGTTTGGATGAATTTTTTCTTCAGTACTATAAGCTGTTTCCCTTGCTGCAATTTACACATCCGCATCTCCCACTTGACTTGTCATTACCAATAAACCTTACGAGGCTACGTCTAATGTTATTTCGCATGCCGGCCAAGAAACCAAAACTTCTGCCTCCCAGCATCACTCTGCAATGCTTTTCCCACAGAAAGGGCTGCATTTTCCAAGGCCTGGGATGAGATGCCGAAGCACTGATGTCATTTGCCTGAACTGCCAGGCCCTTCTTTTCCTGTTTCTCTTCACTTAACAAACTCCTGAATCACTCCAGCTCCACCATGTGACTCACAGCTTGTTCCATAAATAATTGGATGTTGGAAGGAGCCAAGAGCAATAAAAACAGAACCTGAAAGTGTTGGAATGAGATTGGTTACCTTGGTGTTGTTTTGGGTTTTTTTTTTTTCTTTTCCGTAAGGGAATCTGCTCTTTACAAAGGAAAAAAGAAAAGTCATCTGCTTTATTTAGCAGGAGTTAGCGATGCATGCTCTGCTCCCTGCAAAGGGCCAAGCTGATGTCACCAGCTTCATATACTCCTCAAAGCCTTTTACTGAAGTTGGGACGAGAGGATTTTCTGCTGCTTTGACTGAATGCAAGCCAGAGGAATAAAGGTCCTTTGGGCTGTTGTAGGTATTCATTAGGCACCAAATACCTCACTTGGAATAGTGTAATCCCATCACATTAATACTTTGGAAATATTAATTATATCAACCTTCAAAGAATCCTCAATCCTATGAAGTAGAAACTTTGTCTATCTTATCTCTACTTTAAACAGAAGACAACATGACAAGGGCAAGAATAGAGACTTATGCCAAAAAGTCTGCACTCAAAACATGAATAGAATAAAAGGGTTGCATTTTCTTTTCTGTCATATGATGCATATTCAACTGAAAAGGTTAGGTGGATTATATGAACTACACATAAAATGTTACCTAAGCACCAGGGGCAAGAAGAGGTATCATGGAGTTTTGACATACCATAAAAAGCATGGGAATAATATTGCAAGGAAGCAAACAAGCAAGGAAACAAATGGAATTCAGGGCCAGATTTCTCACCAACCATTTAACAAGGTGCCCTCCAAAACAAGAATCAGTTAGTCCCGCGCAAGAGATTGAGCTTTCCTGTTTTCCACTCGACATGGCTGATCTACCCACACAGCAGATGTGAGCACAGATGTGAAGTTACTACATACTTGGGGCAAGCTGGGAGCTCTGAGTTGTCCCATGCCACAAACAACTGACAACTCATTTACAACCTGAAGGTTTTATTGATGATGTTACATGCAGACCCCAAATGAGCCAGTACTGGTTTCTTGGGGCACTGCAGATTCATCTGCTCACTGCCGCTTCTGGACAATTCACATCTCAATGTATCACACAACCTCTTCTCAATCTCCCTTCTCTTACCAGTTTCTGTGTTGCCAAATTGGATTAGCTGACCCATGGCCCATAGCATATTTATGATACCTGCAACTGTGAAAACAGTTTCAAGACTGGCAGGCCTGTATTTGAACATCAAAATTGTCACTGGGGGAGCATGCTGTAAAGCAGCTGTTCTTGTGGAGGGCTCTGCCTGAGGTGCAAATTTCTTTTTGTATACTTTCAAATCACCCCAGAGATTGTTAGCTCACCCATGATTGCAGCCTTGTTGCCCATCTGCTACAGGTTCTGGAACAAAATGGGAATTGAAGTCAGAATGTCTCTAGTTAACCTCTGGTAGGAAAGAGCTGGCCTTGAAGTGGTCACAAGAAAAAAAAATAAGTGTATCAAAATAAAAATGGAGCAAGAAAAAAAAAAAGTAAAAATTCTCTACAATTTCAATTCGTTTACCACAGAGGGCTATTTTTCAGTAATTTTGCCACTGAGTATTTGAAGGCATTTCTTTCCCTTCCAGCCCCCCATAGTTCAGAGGATGTGTCATACAGGTCTCTAGTGCCTCAGATCTCATGGCTTGATCATTACTCATGAGTTAGACCAGCTCCATTCTCTACAGGAAAGCGCTACACTTTTCATCTTCTAAGTTTTTATGCCAAACTGTGGCACTGACACCCTCTGGGTGTGATTCAACCAATTTTCTTCTCCACTTCAATGAACCTTGACTTTGTGCCAAGAGGGTAATTTCTTCCCACAGCTTCTGGGAACATCAGAAGAAATTGGTCTGTCACTAACTGGACCCCATTTTTAGGACTTTTAGGGCATCCTAAGCCTCCGGTGTACTGGATCTTCTTTATTTTCATTTCTTTCAGCCTGTGTCAACCTACCCTTTTAGCTCTGTTCTTCTTCCACATCAAAAATAATCTGCCTTGGCCTCATATATGGTTGGAAATTCACCAGCATGGCTCAATCTGCAGGGGAAAAAGCCATCCCAAGCTTTCCTTGTGTAGAAATCTTCAGGTGTACAGAAGAACTGCTCTCATGAAGATGCCACTGCCTGGGCCCTCTAGCCATTCTGCTTGCTGAAAACCTGGCAGGGAAATATCATCATTATAGCAGGTAGAAATGTCTGTTGAAATATCCATAAATTCTTCACATTCTGAAGAAACTTGCTGTAGTACACACTGTTCTCCTTTACAATTGCACCCACAACCTCAGAAGAGAAGATTCTCTGCTCCTGCAGAGCTGAAGTTTTGTGGGTTTCTCTTCCGCAAAGATCTTTATGGGATGCAGGTCCTGGATCTGACTTCATTGGGATGACTGAGTTGGACCAGGGCCAAAAAAAGCCTTTCCCAGCTTGCCCCTGCTGCTCTTCCTGCCCTGGAGCAGGTATGTGCTGTCCTCAAAATATATCAGGCCCATCTCTAGAAGTATTAAGATTTTTTCCCTAAGGCATTCAAAAACATTCAAACCAGGAAATGTTGCAAGCCACAGCAAAAGGGAATTTAAAATTAGGAAGAGAAACTCCAGATAAAGAAGGAGGAGATCTGGTGGGTACGTGTCTTGCTGCCATCACAGTATGATCTCTAAAACAATTTTTCTGTGCAATAATAGCAGGAAGACAGAACTAGCAGGCACCTACCAGGACATGCAGTCTAGCCCACATGCCCACACCACCCTTTCCCATTCCAGCCAGATCCATCTTAAAAGCAGTCAAAAATCCCACTTGTGGAGCTACTGTCTGAATCCCTAAAACCCATTTGCTAATTTCAAGATTAAATTTATTCTCGGTCATTTGTATTCTAAGGCACCCATGGCTCCTTTTCTCCTCTCCGGTATTTACCCACCTGATTCACTTCCAGACAGCAAACATATCCCATTTCTGCTTTTGTTTCGCAAGGTTAAACAAATCATTCCCTTCAATTTCCTACTGGAAAGCAGAATCCCTGTTCCCCCTGCTCTTTTCTGCATTTGCCAGATTCAATTCACCTTCCCGCAAAGACAGTGATCAGAACTATATACGGTATTGGAATTAAAATTAACTGCCTCAAAACAGAGAGAAAAAGGATCACTTTTGAGGACCATCTTAAAACTTGTAAAGAAAAAGCCAACGAAATTCATAGCATACATTACAACTAAACTCTTTCATTCCTTATGTTTATGGAAAAAGACTAATAGAACAGCATTATGTGGCTCTTCTGTCTAATTATATCTTGCGTTTAATCCCACTCTCAAGAAGAGGTGGATAGAAAATAAATTGTAAGGTTCGTGGGATTTCTATTGTGTCATGGTAGCACTGCTTCTATCCCTGATCCTGGAATTAAGGGTTTGAGGCAAAGACTAAGATCTCAAGTAAAAGCCTATGCAGTGATTTCAGCAGGCAGAAAGCTAGCTCCAGAGGAGTGATTTTCATATTTCAGAACCAATGGACCTTTGCGAGTCCACAGAATTTCTCTTCTTTAGGCAGGTGCAGAGTACAGAGTATGGTGTGTGGCCTGCCAAGCAAATGTACATCCTTACAGTCCCTGTGTTTACCACCTAGCAGGATGCATCCTACATAAGCCCTGACACAGTCTCTGCAACTAGTCTAAGCTACTTTCTGTAGCCTTCTGACCACAGAATGTTTCCCTGGAGCAGAGTTTGTGCAGTGCTTCCCTAGGAGTATCCTTGGACATGACACAAGCTTTTAAAGACAGTTAGTGAAAGACAGTGGACGTATTTTCTCAGTCCGGGTATAGAAATACCTTCATAATGAAAAGCAAAATGGCTCTACTTTGGCAATCATTTCAGTGACTTTGTTTCCGCAGTCCCAGGAAGGCTTACTGGGTAGCACAGGTAGCAAAATGCAACAACAGCAGATACTATCAATTTGCCGCATTAGGAGTCCTTCCAGGAAAAAAAGCTTATCACCTCCTGGTGACATTCTGTTTTGCATGGCTGTATTCTCCAAGGTGGAAGAGGTGAAAGCCAAGAGGTTCACACTGTCATCTGCTTTCTGTCCTTTAGACCTTGAAAATTGATTTTATGAACAAAGAAAAGAAATACATGCAGGTACTGAAGCCGTAGTGTCAGCAACATCCTCAGAGTACTGGCCAGACCTTCTCTGCAGACTGCTTTTTGAAGTCATCAAAAACAGAGGGATTTCTTCCCTATGTATAACAGGAATAACGCTCAGAAGAGAAAAATCCCTCATGGCTAACTCAAGCAATTGCTCCACATCAGCACCTTCTGTCCTGCAGTGCTTAAGCATAGTTATTGTCCTTTTTGGGACAGGTTAATTCCAATTGCACATCATTTGTAGATTAGATTTATGCAGACATATTACTGCTCTACTCACATACTGCAGAGAGGAACAACATCCACGGGTTTTAACTTTTCTAATTTTCAGCCTTCCGATGGCCTGTAGTGCATGCTTAGTTGGCTTCATATGACAATGGGAACAAGAAATGTTTGTTTCTAGGTCTTTTCATTTGAAACTATCTGAAATATACCTATTGTTTGTAGCACAAAAGATTTTTCATAGTATCACATGGACATCAATGAAACACACTTTTGCCAGTGTTTGGTTGTAGTAATGGAGAAGTCACAATTCCAGAGAGGTTCAGTGGGTCAGGAAAGCCTTGACTCTCAAGCCTACTCTATTTTCTTGCAGGAGACTCTGTGCACATACTTATTCATGGGAGAGAACCATAACAGAATCAGAAATCTAACTGAGATTTAAATTTGCTTATTAACATTTCCTTAACCTAAGACTCAACATACTGGAAATTGCCATAGGGAAATACATTACAGTAAAGTTTTTGTGAGGGTGTGAAAGTCAACCTTAGAAGGCTGAACCCTTCCCCCAAGAAGTTTATATCAGGCTAGTACTAGGAGAGGATCCAGGACATCTAACCATAATGTCTCAAGAATAGGCATTCATGCCTCCTTAGCCCATCACAAGGACTTACTAGTTCATCTGCCTTAGAGTATAAAGTAAATTCATGCATGCCCACAGTGTTACCTCTGCTAATGAACGGAGAGAGAGTTCCCTGGGATGAACACAGCCTGCTCCAACTTTCCCAAGCAACTTCTGGACCTGTTTTGGAAGCAGGGCTGTGCCAGGAACCACACCCAAGCAGCAGTTTGCTTGCAGCCACCTACTGCAGGCAAACCCAGCTCACCAGCGTAGACACAGACTGTTCCACGCCAGTTGGCCTCAATGGCTGGGAACATTCCCAGGCCCGTTTCATACAGTGATACAAACCCAGACTGCATCCTTTTAACAAAATTACAAAGTCAAATCAAATCGTCACGGACAAGCTGTTCAACATACGGTTTTAATAGTGTGTAGGTTTGCAAGTGTCTGGCATTTTCTGGGCTCACTACACTAATCATGTGCTCCAGTTAAATACACTGATACAATTTCACAGTTAACAGTGGACTTGCTGAACTCCACCAAGGCTGTGATGAACTGACTCCTTTGGAATGACAAAGTTTAAAAAGTTTAAAAAAGACTTTCTAAGGTCAAGTTTGGCCATGACCTAAGTTGCAATCACCAAACCTTTTCTACATGTGACAGTCTCATTATAATTTTCTGCTGTGTCATTGCAACTACCTTCCATAGCCGGAAACCATCTAAAACAATTCTAAGAAAGCAACTACTCTCCTATTGTGCAAGCGAAGTTGGAAACACAGATGTGATCGATTGGAGGTTTGGCAAACTCCAAACTCTATTTTTAACTCCAATCACAAGATCTAGGGTGTCCCATTAAATGACTGAAATAAATGCAATACCTTCTTTCCTTCAAAATAAGCATGCAGTCATTCCAGTTGGAAAAGGACTTCTAGAGGTCTCCAGTCCAACCTTCTGCTCAAAGAAGATCTAGTTAAAGCAAGATGTATGGGGGCTTGTGCAGCTGTATCTTGAAGATCCTCAAGAGTGGAGAGTTTACAGCTTCTCTAAGAACACATTCCAGTCTTTGACCATCTTCACAGTAGGAAAATGTCCTTATACAAAGTCAGAATTTCCCATGTTCCAGCATGGTAACAACCCAGAACCCTGACAACGGCAACTGGAAACCCTTAAGGGCAACCAACGACAAGGGCAACTGTGGTTAACTGGGAACTCTTCGAGTTCCCTAGGAGTTCCGGGGGGAAACTGGAAGCAACTGTGAACCCCTGAGGGCAGCCCAGAACTATGCTGAGACAACCAGGGATAACTGGGAACCCTGAAGGGCAATCCAGAACCCAAAACATGTATCTGGTCAGTCATGGGCACTGAAATTGTAAGAGTCAACAAATATTTTATTCTACTCTGTATGTGCAAATGGGCCAAATTCAGATTGCACTGTGACCTTAATGTGTAGCAATATTTATTTTTCAACACAAAATTTAATAGGCATTTGTAAAATATCGCAGAATGCAAGACTGAACATGCAAAGCTTGACAGCTAAAAGCCTACCCCTTACTCCATCTCCCAAGTTAGAGACAGATGAGCAAGGCCGAAACAGGTATTTCGTCTCCTTGCACTTTTATGTATCTACATGATGCCAGCTATGTAAATGAACACCAATAAACACTAATCAAAACGTGCTGTATTCGTCACCTGAGGAGTTTTATGAGACATGATTTGGCCTTTAAATTGGTCTGATCCTTCCATAATAAGGACAGCTGAGCTCAGTTAGGTCCACTATGATTGATGATAATTCCGATTGCTTCCATCGCTGCACAATGAACAGTCTGGGATAAAAAATCCACCACTACATTCATTAGGAGAACTTTTTCCATAACATTTAGTAAAAGACAAACCCATCAGAGCCATGTGTCACAAAAGCTATCCCCCACATTGAAGTGCTTTGCTGGGTCAGGGCAGGAGATGATGACGCCATTCACTGAGCATTTAGGGCAGTATAGGCACATCGCCTCGCCTGATTAAGCCTGAAGAGAGGCATTGAGGATTAATTACAGGACCTTTTTTTCTAACAAAGGTTCAAACCCTTGTAACAGAAGATACACCGTGCCTGACTACTACTGAATTCGGTTTTGTACAGGCTGCCAGTGAATTTATTGTTTGGTCTCCATGTTTTGCAGTGACTCATGTTGTGACACATTTGTCGGGGGAATACTCACACACAGGGCAAACAGGCACAGTATCAAAAAGGGAGATCAAATTATGATTCCGTTACCCTTGAGAGCACCTTTTAAAAGGAGATGAAAACCAAAACAACAGACCTAACCTCCAGCTAAAAATAGGAGATCTTCAGCTGAGCTCTTTTGTACCAGAGCAAGTATTTATAGATTGCTCAGAAATGCTTAATAATGAGGGGTTTAACCGAAACTGGCAGGTTCTTAACTAAAATAGTGCTTATGGGTACCATGATGAGGCTTCTCCACCATTTACCACAGGGGCTATTGAGCCACCAGATGGTTTGCCGTCTCTACAACCATGGATAATTCATGTTACACAATTAACAACTCCTCAGATGAAAGCAAGTGATCATTCCTGTAGCTTAATGACAAAGTAGGCAGGTAAATAAATAAATAAAACCTATAGCTTTCAAATTTCTGTCACATCCATCAGAAAGATTTCTGAATGAAATGCAGAGAGAGATATCTATTAAAGACAAAACATAAAAGCAACAATAGTGTATTTTTGACTACCATTTATCTGCAACTATAAGAGATGAAGGATCTGGGGGAGAGGAACAAGGCACCCAAACTTCTAAAATTGTCTGGTTTTATTTAAGAATTTCCAGTGTTCATTATTAGACTTCCCACCAGGAAATAAATGGCTCAATGTAATATCAAAAACAAGCAAGAGACATGAAAACGTCTTTATTCAACCCTAGGGAAAGCTCTCTGGTAACAGTAGATAACCAAGAGTGTGTTTAAATAACTCAGATGTTAAATCCTGTGGAGAAACAGTTGGTTCTATTTGCTACTTGTAGCATTAATAAACATCTCTTTTCCATTGCTTTCAACTTCATCCTGACTCTGTTTTAGGGCATGGGATTTTACAGGAGCCAGGGGAGGTCATTCAGATCTCAGAGGCAATTCAAGGGACTGAGATATTTTGCTCTGGAGCTTGGAGGGATGGGAGAGAGCAACAGGGACCGTAACCAAGGCTAAGCCTGGACATCTCTGGACTCAGCATGCCCATGGTTCACAGCTGGAGTGTCTGTTCACCTCCACAGCAAGATTGGAGAAGTACTAAGTTACAAACATGCAAGATCTGGTATTAAACCCTGTGACTTTTATCCCTCCATTACAAAATGACTTTGTTTATGACTCAATTGCCAACATATTTTTGGAAGCTTGTATTCTGGCAATCCCAAAGGATTCTTTTCCTCTTATGAAACATTAGTATTTCTTTGGGGTGCGGTATATAAATTGAATATAAATTCTGGCTGAGGGCGAAGGCTAACTACAAAGAGTGGGAATGATATTTTGCAAGAGATGAACCTTCTTAATTTTCCTCAGTCATTGCGATGAATACCTAAGACATTTACTTTTTAAACAACATAATCTAAATACATGTTAAAAGGCTAAAATGTACATAGCAAAGTACTGACCCTTACAATACAAGATGTAGGAAAGTTCAGGGAAAGAAACTGGCTTTAAACCAAAAAACAAACAATGCCTCTTATTTTGTTTCAGATAGCTGGAGAGAGTGGCCAAATCACAGTTCAAAACCAGAAAAAAACAAGTCCAGCTTTTCTTGTGTTGCTAACAAAATAAACATATCCTTTTGAGTGAATTCTGATTACTTGAAGAGTTTGTCACCTGTAAACACAACATCTCTTTGACTTTCCACATTATTATAGTTTCTCTGAGTGCCAGTCATAGTAGCAGTACGTGCCAAATACTGTCCTTTTCTTTATAAATGGCAGCCTTCCAAAAACTTCAGCTATATATAACTACTGGAGTGTTTGAGGAATTCGGGGAATGAAAAATCTCCAGCAGACTAATTTGCTCAGGTCTGTAGTAGGAGTTGTGACCTATCTCTGCATTTCTTAATTAATAGTAATTCAGGAATATCTTTTTTTTTGCTTGCCTCTGTATCATATATTATATCTACAATCCACCCAGATCATGGCTCCTGCATGTCTCCTTTAGTGGCAGTGGTCATGTGAATCTCCATCAGCTCCCATACTCTTCTCAGCTATTCAATTCCACTACTTCACCACCCCTTCTTTGGTGCCAGGACACTTGCTGATTAGAAACTCGTGTTTGAACAAACCTTAGGTGGTATGACTTTGCTGTTAGGGAACGTTTATTTGGGGTGTGGTTATGTAATGCAGCTGTAAACATCACAAGGTGGACTGGTCAGAAAATTGATCCAGGTTTTAAATCAAGTTACTTTTATTACTTTATTACTTTTATTACTTTAATTTACTTTTAACACCAGTAAGTCCCCTAAACTGATTCATCATTATAACTACTGAAGAAAGAAACAAAATTGAGACTGATGGTGCTGAAGGTGGCACTAGCATCAAGAGTATCCATAGATGTCTTAAATTCTCTTCCTATGCCCACAAGCCACTACCAAGCTGCTTCAGGACAAAATTGATGTCTTTATCTCACCTGCTGATGGTTATTGACATTTGTGTAGGCCATGAATTAAACGTAATAGCAGCTTCCCAAGCAGGAACCAGGAGGAGCATTCAAGGAGTTCATCGTTTGCCAGTGACACTGGGTTCAGATGAAAACCTGATGATCTGGAGGAGGGCTCTACCTTCTCCTATGCTCAGCATGTGCTAGCTGGGAGCCACCCCTCTAACCAGAGGTGGCCAGGAGCTGGACAAACTTTTGTGTTTGCAAAAGACATCAAACAGCAGTATGTAACAAACTGTTCTGCAGAGGAAAATCTTCAGTTAGCAGCTGAAAATTGGATCTTTTCTAAACCATTCTCTTATTGCAGTCTCTCATAACATCACTGGACATTTGAAATTCTATCTGTATACCCTTGTCTACACAAGAACGATTTATACCTTCTTTATTTTACCTCTGTGCTTTGTGATATTCAGACTTCATCTCAATCCCAGTCTGAATTTTGGGCCTCACACTTCTCTCTTAAAACTGCAGACATAGCAAACGCATCAGCAGGTGTTAAGTTTGAAGCCATCTAGTAGAACGTTACAGTTCTGAAATTCTTCTTTTTTTCTCAGTCATATTTCCCAGTCAATGAGCAGAGTAAGTAGACACATCCCTGGTATTCGCTCCCTGCAATACATTCAATTTTCTTTTTTCTTCAAAGATACAACAGGAAAATCAGCTTCTTAAACAGCCAGGCAAAGCCAACAGTTTGAACAACTACTCATATGAGATGCAAGGTTAGAGGCTTCTACCTGCAGGAACAGCGAGTTCACCCATCTCTACCAGAGCTCTATAAACCAGGGTAAAATCTTTCTTCGTTGTTCTCTCTTAACACTACCAAGCATGGGCAAACACAAAGGAGCCAGCATGTGATTAAGAAGTACCATGTAAAAAGCTTCCTAGAGTTGGGGTTTTTTAAAATGACTGAATGCATTACAGCGTTCTCATGCATTTGGGTACTTGTGCGGCAGCGCACTGTGAGGATTTTGCTGTCTATTACCCACACCCTCAGAGACAGACATGCAGCAGCTTGGGCTGAACATGAAAAGGAAGGCATAGGAAAAAATTACAAGGTTGTAAAATGTTAATAGTCACTTGCTTCTGTTTTTCAGTATATAACAACCTAAATAGACTCATACTGTTAATACAATGCGAGTAATGAATAATCCAGGCTGTTCTGGTTTTGTGATATTGTTCTACTAAATCTCCACTACATCACGCTTTGGTGCACATGTGCACATATACTTGGCTACACAATTTTCTGCTGTGATTCTGCCCAGCTAAAAAGCATTACAGCCACTACTGGCACCAGTGAGAAGGAAAGGAGGTAGAGCGTACTGTTTTACAATGACACTAAGCAAGTTAATAATTAGAATTTGCTATGGTCAGTTTCTTTACAGATCACTTTATTGAAGGCACATTACAAGTCTGTCCTTTCTAAAAGATATTCCCTTGTAAAACTCACATTCATGCAGCAGGCAGAAGCACATCTGTAGTTTGCAGCCTTTCAATAAGTAAGTTGCCCACAAGTAAAATTTTACAACCTGGAGAAAGCAACAGATGAACTCAGCTTCTAAACAGGCAAAAAGAACTTTTCCTGCGAGGATGTCACACACAAAACTACTTGAACAGAACATCTGTTGTCTATAATCTGATAGTAGTCTAGGTTTTGAACAGCTCAAAGAGATCCTAAAACATAGGCAGATGTGTGGTTAAAGGCAGTGCACAGGACGGGGACCATCCTACCCTCTTGCCTCAGATGGAAGAATGAAACCTCACTGCTGCCAGAGTGCTATCTCACTGTCAGCACACATTTGGACAGCCTAAGACCTTATGGCTTGTTTTATAGAGTACCAGCCTTGTATCAGTCAACCTGAGCCTTTGTCCTTGTGAAATCATGCCAGAAAGCTGCTCTGGCCAGGGACAGATGTCCTTTGTTCCAGAACAGATGCGGCCTTGCTTTGTGCCCTTTCTTTCACGGCCTCCTGGCTGGGGCTGTGGTGGCACCCTGTCCCCTAAATTGCCGTGTCTGACATCTGCCACGGCAGCACAGGGGACATCCCTACTTGGATGCAGAGCAGCTGCACGAGCCATAAGGGCACTGCTGCTGTGCAACTGCCAGGATTGTCTTGCTGCTGTGGCTGCCGCAGCACGGAGCACGTGTGTGTGTTTGTGCACACGTGTGCTCACCTCCCCGTCTGCCTTTCAGGACTGCAGGAGGTGATAGGCCTGTGGCTGAAAGCTGTGACTCCAGCTCTGAGGATGCAAAGCAGCAGGATGTGAGGAAGCACTGGAGTTGCTACAGCTGAGTCAGCAAGCCCCAGCCGCTCCCCAGCCTGTTTGTCCTCCAGCAAGCTGCTGTCTGTGCAGCGAGGTTCCCATTGTACCTCACTTTCTTGGTAAATTAGGGAAGTGTGTAGAGTGGTCTCAGCTGCCCCAGAGTAGACCAAAATATCTGAATTTACATCCCTAGGCTGGCTGTGTCTACTCTGAACTTTGCAAACAGAACATCCTGCTCACAAGGCAGGACAGTGAAGACAGACTGAGAGAACTGGGGTTGTTTAGTCTGGAGAAAAGGCGGCTCCGGGGAGACCTTAGAGCAGCCTTCCATTACCTAAAGGTGACCTGCAAGAGAGCTGGAGAGGTACTTTTTACAAGGCCATGTAGTGATAGGACAAGGAGGAATGGCTTTACACTGTAAGTAGATAGATTTAGATTAGATATTAGGAAGAAATTCTTTAAGGGTGGTGAGGCACTGAAACAAGTTATCTGGAGAAGTTGTGGATGTCCCAGTCCTGGAAGTGTTCAAGGGCAGGTTGGATGGGGCTTTGAGCAACCTGATCTACTGGAAGCCGTCCCTACCCACGGCAGGGGTGTTGGAACTAGACGATCTTTAAGGTCCCTTCCAACCCAAACCATTCTGTGATTCTATGTTTTCATCCTTCAGAAGACCTCCATGACATTCCTACAGATCTCACTGATGGAGGCAAGGATAAAGACTTTTAATTCTGCCTCCCCATAGAGTTCTGCTTCTTTACCATCATTCAGAATGAAACTCTGTCCACAAGTCTTGAAAAATCCCTATCCAACAGCCAACATGGAATCACTCTGGCTGTGTCTAACCTGACCTTACACCTATTGCAGGTTGCTGAATCACCCTGATATTCTGTCTTCGTAGGCTGTCTCCCTACTTTTTCATTTTTACCAGCAATAAGTAGTATAGCAACTGGAAAATAGGCCACTAGAAGGAACTTAAAATTAATTTTTTACTTTATACTAAACTCGTTTTTAGCCAGATCAATTCTTTGAACCATTCAACTTCCTGACAACAGAACTAACTGGGATGGGAACAAGCATGGACTGATAGCCAGCTGGATTTGGACTGGTTTCAGCCATGATGAAACAGCATCCTCCTTCAAAAAGGGAGGCCTCAACAAAGGCATGACTCATGTAGTGACCTATAAGGTTTAAAAAAGATGTAGTGAGTGATAACAGCAAAGCCTGAAGTAGAAAAAAGTAGTGCATGAAGTAAGGTGGTGTGCTTCCTGAGTGACTGACGCCTTGGTGGAGCATGTAATTCTTATCCTTTTCTTACACATCACTGTTTGGTTGCCTTGTGGCTAAGGATGAAGGTATCCAATTTCTAATCACTGCCTGGCGTGGTAAGCACTTGCTACACACACCTTCTGGATGGTAAAGGTATGAAGGTCACATCTATGAAGCTGAAATAGAGAAATATCCTAACACTCTCAGAGGAAGAAAAGCTCCTTGTGAAACCTAAAACAGCTACAACTACTCATGGAACTGGAGAGAAGATCTAAGTCTGCTTTGAAATTGTGGGGAGAAAACATCATTACTTTCATGGAGAAAGTATCTTAGTAATTGCAGGAGTACCCCTGCAATTGTAAACCGTGGAGAGATTTAAAACTGTAGAGAAAAAAAAAGAAATCAAAGGCATGTCCCCTGATGTCTCATATTCTCTTCCTGAGGCATATATGGTAGTCATGGCTTTTGATGTTTGCTGTCACAACTTGAATTTGTAGGGAAGTTTTCTGTAAGCTGTGATATGTAAGGGCAAGTGAAGACGATGTTCTCTGGCCCCCAGGGCATCTGAAATTACTTTTGTCTCAGAAAAAAAGAATCATTAGGCTGAAGTGCACAGGCTTACTCAGAGGCCTCACTTCAGAACACAAGCTCCTTGGATCTTCTTACCTGAAACAGTGAAAGCAGGTGTTTCAAAAATAGTATCCCACCATTTTCTGTAATAATTTTTTGTCACTAAATTCAGAAATAGTTCCAACCCCAGCACAGTCACTGTACAAAACTGCTTCTTTCTTCCGTCAGTTGAAGAGGAATGTGTATCACATCAGCAGCCTGGAGATTAGGGCCAGCAGATGAATGTTGAGGGTTAGTCTCCAGTGAAACACTAAGCAAGTTCTTCAGGCACTACAGAGGCTTCAGATCCCTGCCTCAAGACTAGCCATTGCTCAAAGATTATCTTTGGTAAACTTCTTTCAAGCAGACTTATGTCCCCCATTGTCTAGACTGCACAATACAGGCTTCAAACAAGAAGTGCAAATAGGGACATTTCTATGTTCTTTCCTCATCCGTCTTACATGAACAGCCAAGAAACCAACAGGGAACAGCGTCTTAGATCTTGGATTTGATTTTTACACTGCAATATAATTGCAGTCCGAATTGTAATAATATGACAGGAGAAAGATTTCTTGGGTATATTCATAGACTCCATAGGCATTTCCTCAGAGATACCCTTTGAAACTCAGGGCAAAGAGCTTCCTCCACAGACAAAGGGTTTTCTATCTTTTCTAGATGACTTGTTGCAGAGGCCTTTCCTTGGCTTGCCACTTGGACTCCAGTTCTCAGATACAACTTTATTCTTTGAGAAACCCTCAGAAAGCTTTTGGTTCTGCTAGTGCTGACCCACCGTGGGAAAAACCTGTCAGTGCCAGGGAAAAGGAGGCAATGTTTATAATGTGCAACAGTCTGGTGGCTCTCAGCCAGCATGCAGCGAGGTCCAAGGGTCATGTATGCCCTGCTCTGCTGACTATTCTGACTGAATACTAAAGATCTGCAAAAGACAGCCATTGCTACAGACTTGTATTGCAAGTTCTTTGTTGGTGTTTCAAGGATTGTATCTTAAAAAATATTTTTCTGGCCACAGTTTCCATCTGTTTTTCCTGGAGTTGGTGGATGGACAATTAACTAGAGTTTGGGGAAATCAGCAGTTTTTTGTTTGCAATCATTCATGCAGATATTTCTCTGCCTTCTGTCTGAGCTGATTTGCAAAGACAAACAACTAAAATAAACATAGATGTAATGCTGCCTGGTTCAGAGTCAGCTGAATATTCAGCTCTGGAAGTACTGCATGATTTTAGGTAACAGCATAAATCACTTCCAAGTTATTTCACGTTTGAAAGAGTTCCACCACCAGATGGGTCTGCCTTGGAGATGTGGGCTGATAGAGTTAGACTGTGCTCACACTTCCTTCCTGGGAGCAGCAGCAGCAGTTTCAGTGGAAATATTTCAGTGGAAATATTCACAGAAATATTCACACTGAACCCTGAGCCTCATAATTTAGTCTTTTGGCTACACTCCATTTCCTTGGTTTCTGCATTGACTGGTGGGAGAAAACACCCTGCAAACAGTTCCTGGCTTATTCCCCTGACTGCCCTGCTCCTCACCCCATGATGTCTGTCTTCAGTCTGCCAATATGGCCCTTTCCATGGATAAACTGTAAAACCGGTAAGGGGAAGAGTCCACCTTAAAAAGGAGCATTGAACTTTGGGGGATAGGAAGGAAACAAGGACTCACAACCCAAAGTGGTTCCCTATGCCCATTTAGGGTGGGATTCTACCAGTCACTATGTTAGTCCAACCGCATGAGGAGCCTGGCAAGGAGGAGGGGTACGTAGACAGAGATGGAGCAAGTCTGGTTGCTGTGCACAACAGCTTGTGAAACCCCGACCTGACCCAACAGGGACCAGAGCTCCATACGCCAGCTCTGATGCTGCTGAAGCATCCATCTGATCCTCCCACACCACAGGACAGCCTGAGAAGCACATTTAAATCCCTTAGGGCCTTCAAAAGAAGAAAAAAAATCTGTAGCTTTGTGGGGTAAATTTCCATGCTCTTTGTCTTTTATGATTAGATACTGATCTGAAGTCCACTGAATTAATTTGAAAGACTGTTACTGAGCGCACTGTTTTGGATCAAGACTACAGATCAAATATTTTGAAGACTTCATCAATTCTTCCACTCTCTACAAAGCACTGAGAAGGATGACTGGGAAAAGATACAAAAATGAGAAAGAAACAGAGCAACAGAAACAGCTGTACACCATGGAAACAGAATGTTACTGCGAGATGTAGTTTATAATAATTAGTTGATCAACATGCTAGGCAAGGGATTTTTTTCTGTTTTAAACCAGTAGATGCACAGATGGGCTCTATAATAGAACTGGCATGTGTGTGGATTTTTTTTTTTAAGGCTGCATAATTTTACAACCACTACTAACATTTGCGTGTGTTGATATAATGGGAAGAGTAGTCAAACTTCTGAGAATTAACATTGTCAAACTGGCTTCATGCCCATGAGGTGACATTGAAATTGCAACAGTCCTTGTCTGGAGCAGCAGTAGTGGTTACAGCCAGATTGTGCAGACCGACAGACTGCCCCTAAGTGGTAGTAATAGCAGTAGAAGCAACATGATTATAAGTCATTTAAGAAATGTAATTTTCCCCATGTCTTAAGCCAGAGGTACAGTGACAGCTACCTTGATGAGGATCAAACAACCTACCTGCTTTTGAGGTAGAGTTAGAGATGAGCTTTTCTGACTCCGCTTGCCATATAGATATGGTTGCCAAGTGCAAGAGAGCATCAGCACACACTACCCATTTAGGCCTCATTGATAGACCATGTCCAGGAGCATTCCCTGGTGCTCCAGCGTGCTCCTTTCCACCAATGAACTACCTGAACATCATCTCTGTCCCGCATTTACCAATTTCAGCTGCGCTCTCCCTAAACCATCATCAGATATGATCTGGCAGTTAGAATGATCTAGTGGACCCTTCCCAAGAGAGGAAGAGGGTTCTCCTATTGTGACAAGCCTATTCTGGAGATGAGCTGTCCCACACAGGCGGCCAACTGCTTGGGTTGTTTGTGGCCACAGCCATAGAGGTCACTCCACAAATGTGCCTTCTGATTGCCAGTTCATGTGTTTATTTAATTGCCCAGATTTTCTAAAGCAAGTTTGAGGAGAGGTCATTACTTCTTCCTCATTCACCTGTACCAGTGAGAAGTAAAAAAATTAATCGAATGACAACATCAGTAATAAAAGACCTCAGAAAAAGAAAGATACCTCAAGAAACGTGTATTCTTCTTCTCTCCAAGCACAGTGTAGGGAGTACATTTTGTTCTGGGATTTCCACGAGGAAGCAATTAACTCTTGGAGATTGGTAAATAAATATGAGTCAAGATTTTAAAATTTGGATGTGTTAGAAAAGACCAGCACTAGGGAAACACACAAACACACTTTCAAAATTCCTCTAGTGCTATCAGTTCAGCTGAATGCCACCAGTTCACATGAAGTGCAAGGGGTCCCTTAAGCAACTCAGCACCTTCGAAATGTGTATTTAGAAGTCTAGATACAGCAGGAAAAGCCTAGCCTTGAGCTATGTATCTGTCAGAGACCCATACATAAACCATTACACTAAAAGAAGCTATTTGAGCTTGGCCATTCTAAGAATAGTCCAAACCATTCTGCAAAAATCCTGATCCCTGGCATATAATTCAGTTGTGATATATGGCTCTGCAGTCGTATTTGCCAGTGTTTTAAAAGAAAGGCCCATATAGTGCTAATCTGATCAAACCACCAGCTCAGCGCTTAAGCAATAAAGCTGCAGTTTTATGCCTTTATTACTGCTCAAGTCTTAAAATCTCTGACATGTAGTATGACATCTAAAAGACTTTTGATATCTCCTTTTAAAAGCATAGCTATCATAGACAGGAAAATAATAGAGTAAAAACGTAGTAATAATTGAATCAACCATAATCAAACTAACTACTAATCAAAAGCCTCTCTGAAGAGTTTCCTAATTTAGATGGGTTCTGCTGAACCCTCTTATTTGTTTGATTTTATCAGCAACACCAATGAATCAGCAGCCTTAAGAGCTGAGGCCAGCACAGGCAGGCGCTGCATGGCAAGTGCACCAACGTGAACCTTACTACTCCAAAATGAGTTGCAAATTCTGCCACATCAGGTGAACAAAGCTCACTGCCACTAAAAAAAAGCACTACAGAATTCAGTCCCTGAAGCTTCCAGCACAAAGAAAGCAATACTGTGCCATAGATTTTTTTCAGCACATTTGTCATTCAGGTTATTGCCTCCTCAACTGCTCGTAGCTGAATTCCCACTGCACAGAAGCTTTTGGGGGGAAAATCCCTCAGAGATAGTTGACTTTCTCATTTTTTTCTTCATTTCTTTAGCTCTGTGAAAGGCCCACCCACAGTATTGGCTCCCTATTGCAGCTCTCTATTCTGTTTCATTTCTTTTCTTGCTCTGTTATTTGCAGCTTCCAATTAGAGCAAAATGTCTGCAGGGCTCTTATTAATTAAAAAAAAAGAAAAAAAAAGAAAAAAAAGAAAAAAAGAGAAAGACACCCCGAAAAACCAAACCAAAAAACAAACAACTCAAAAAAACCAAAAACCAACAAAAAACCCCAAAACAAAACAAACAAAAAACCAAAAATCAATCAAACAAACAAACAAAAACACAAAAGAAAAATCTTCATTTCAGTATTAAACCCAAACTTGGAATGCTACAAAGCTTTCAAAATACATCCTATCTTTTTTGTTTGTTTCTTTCGTTCTCTATTCTGACTACCTCCTTCCAAAATCACTAGTTGGGATGGATAAACACAAGAAATATACCTTCACCCATGGCAGCAGTTCTAGTTTGAGGCTTGTGAACAACCATATGTCCGTGATGCTTTACCTCAAGGGATGCCAGAGTGGTTCTCAGAGGGAAATGGTCGCAGACATGCTGAAGTTATTACAGCACAGAACATAAGGGCTGCAGGAACACCTTTTTGGCATCACGAAATGCTTTTGTTAAGAGTGGGAGTTTTCACTTGAGTAACAAAGCACTGTGATAACTCATGAAAACACCTCCATATCTCTGTGAAAGGACATAACCAGAAATACCACCTGCATTCTAGGCTACCTTCTTCAGGATCTACCTGAAACTTAGAATGTGTAAGCCTTCAACTGGCTTTTGTAAAACATGTTTCCTGCCTCCAATCCCCACTCAGGTAGTGGCTCACACATTAACTGATGTCTCATGATAATACTGTTACTTCATATCTCTTATGGCACAGCTCTCTTTTAGCCCTGAAAAACACTGTCTTCATTACACTGCTATTTTATCTCACTTTATGCAATTATAAAATAGCACATACATCTCTTAAATATTATTATTAGTGAAGTAATAAATTCCCTGTAGCACAAGCAATAAAATCTTTTATAGAGAACATATTTATTATTTGACACATTATTATATTGACTTATGAAAAATAGAAGCAATGCTCTCATTATTTATCCAGTCTAACTTGAAGGATGGTCTTGTCAGTTCCTTAAGGAAGAAAGGATGCTGAATATTTGATATATGTGGTTAGTGAAGTCTGCAGTGACATCTTCCAGTATTCTGCATTGTTAACAATCATTGAACCTCATAGAGGAAGATGATCAGGGGCTTTAGGAGTTGTCATTCACTTGATAGTTTCACAAAGCCATCAAGTTTCTTGAAAGGCAACAGGTAACTTAAAAGGAACTTTAACCAAAACATGGCTAAAAGTCACCATCCAAAACAAGAGGTCATGAGAAACCGCTTGGAGGGGTTGAATTCTGTGCCCGAGTGGGATTCCCTGGTTACTATTAATGTTTGTTAGAAAGAGACAACAGAAACACCTCTAGATTTACCTCTCATTCTCAGCATTAAAACTTCAAATTACTTCAATAACCTTTTTTTTCTATAGCTCAGCCCCTCAGCCATTCTGCTGGCTTCTAAAACCAATGTAGAGTTGTGCCAAACCACAAGGAGCTCTAGAGGCACCTCTTCCACAATGTCTGAGACACAGGCTCTTTCCATCCAGATCATGAGTGCACAGTGCTTGTAAATGGGATTTTTAGCTTGGGCTCTCCTCCAGGTCAAAAGGATCAGGCAAAAAGAAATCAATGCTCACGTGAACACAAGTGAAAAAGCTGGGATCCCAGCTCACCTGCTGCTGTGTCAGACATAGAAGTTCACCCTCACAGAGCAACCTTTGGGAGGCTACTGCACCCAGCACTTACTTCTGCAGTAGCTGTGCCAGTTCTAAAGAGGCATAACAAGGGAGGCAGTAGTGTGCAGAAGGGAAAATTCCAGCTGTGGTTGTGTTTCCCTTTCCCTCTGTTCATGCCCCACAATAGCTTCACTGTCAGATACAATAACAAACTGCAGGACTGTGTTTGTGCTGATCCCCAAGTGAAATTCCTGCCTGTTTCAACCCCTTCCTGTAGGAATCGTTTTCTTAGGCACATTTAACTAGCTCCAAGCTCCTTTGCCTGTCTAAAAAAGCAGTATCTATTATTAATAAATGATAATACATAATTAATAGCAGTACTCAGAAGCAGTCCTCCCTTGCATTGCTCTGGCTACTAGCTAATCAAGCTTTACACTGAAGCACATTAAAAAAATAATTTTAATATGATCCCATCATTTAAAGGATATTTCACCATATATTTCTAAGAATAACTGTCCAGCTGCTCTCCCTTTCCCTCCAGAGCACTTTTCAAAGGCATGCTGTGATTGCTGGTAGCACCGTCCCTGTTCTGCAGAGGTAGACAAAGCGTGGAGAGGCCGAGCAGCTGGCCAGCAGCTCATCAGCACAGCCAAGAAGAGCAGCCAGGTGCATCAAAAGCTGTGGCCACGTCCTGTCGAGTCCTCCACATACAAGGGAGCACCTCACTGAATTAAGGGAATACTGCCTTGGTAGAGCTTCGTACACAAGCATGGCAGGGGGAGACTTTGGGGCCCAATCCTGTCTCCTCAGGACCTTTCTCAAGCACTGTGCTCCTTGCAGAAGAATTTACTGAAAGGATTTGTAACTCATTATCGGCCTTCGTGGATTTCAGCATTAACTACTGCAGTTCTCAAAACCACAAGATAAATTGAATTCAGATGAGCAAGACCAGAGCCACAGATAGTGAGAGAGCTCAGCAGCAGGAAAAAAAAGAGAATTAAATAGAAAAACACATTCAAAGACATTCAAATCATCTTGGTGCCCATCAAAGGAATGTCAGCAGTGGCCTTCTTTGGGGAACAGGAGCCATGCTTGGTGTGGCATTTCCCCAGGGAAGACATTTATTTATGAATTTTATTTTGTTTGGAGACTTCTAGCTTGACTTCTAGGGTAGGAAAATCTGGGGCACAGGGCAGAACATCATATCACTTTCTGGAAGCAAGTCCCTTTTCAAAGGTTGTACATATCAAAGCAGGCAATTTATCACTATAATTTTCTTAATACATCTATTCCCCAATACCTCAGAGTAAGTAAGGGTCTGTTTCTACACTTGGCTAAAAAAGACAGCAAAGGCAGAGCATAAATCGTGGTGAGAGCACCATGCTGTATGAAACAGCGGTACTCCAGGAATGGCTGACAGATTTGTGAAGTTTTTAACCCTTTTTTGTCCTTCTGCTCCTCTCTCAGGTAAGAACAGGGAACTATTTTCGCAGCACTGTTATGTATGGCCTGTCTGTACCGTTCCACTTTTGTTCACTATGAGATTTTTCCTAGGAAAAAACAAATTTTTAGACACTCACAGCAAATTCGTCTGGGGCTTTTTACAGAGCATGTAGTAGCCAAATCCTGACTCCTGCATAGTAATATATGTAGAACAACTTGTTTTGAAGTCAGCTCTTGAATTTTTCCAAACCAAAAAAGCACTTCCACCTCCTGCTGGGAGTAAGGCTACATATTGCTGATTACAGTGACTTCTCACAGTAATCACTTCCAGAGGCAGTAACATAAACTACATTTCAGCATTTGCTGACCGTAAGGCTTTAAAAGTCTCAGCCATAAGCAAGAAACACATTTTCTTTTCTGCCATAAGTGTGTGAATTTAAGTAGCAAAATCTTAATAAACATGTAATCATGTACCTTTTCCTGTTACACTTCTCAAATGCTTTGATTAGAAGACTTACTTCTGTACTCCTACAAGTATCTTTAAAGTTCAAAACACGCTTGTCACCTTTGAAGCTTCATTTAACCATCCAGGCTCTTCCTACATGTCAAACAGATTTGAACCCTGAGACAGATGCTATAAATTTTTGGAGATCAATTTCCACTACAGTCAGATATGGCAAAACCCACTGTGTACTCAAACTAATCTTAGGAAGCTTCCTTCACGTCAGCCTGAGCAGCCTGCAATAGCTCAGAGACATCTAAATAGTGCTGGGTTTTAAATTTCTATACTGAAACACTTCTACAAAAATACTTCTACAACACTTCTACAAAAATATCGCCTCCTTTCTATAATTTTTCTCGTTGGAATAAATTAGCTAGCTCGTGGCTGCCTTCTGATATACCATATTAAAGGGAACGAGCACTAGCACAGAGTTCCTTTTCACATTAGGCAAAAAGAATCAGTGTATATGCCATATTTTTCTTATAAAATATATCTTATCTTATAAAACACGTGTTAATATTTGCCCACACACAACAGCAGTCCCAGATTTCTACTACTAATGACAGAGATGTGACCTATTATCTTTAGCCCTGTTACCTCTGAACTCATGTAGTCTCAGTAGTCACTGCCCTCCTTTCCCCCTGGTAATAGACATGACCAATATAGCCGCACTCGTTCTTTCAGCTGCACCTTCTAAACCTGAGCTCCACATCTGGCAGAAGCTTGTTCCCAGCAATGGCATCAGGCTACAATGCAAAAGACTCTTCAGGAGTCCCAGATGCACTGCCCAGTCCCTGGAGAGTGCCTGGGGTTATGGTGGGTGGAATGTCACAGCTTCTCCCTTAACCAGTTGTAAAAAGCTATCATCTACTCTGAAACGTGTGGTACTTGCAAACTGCTTTTGCCAGAGGTTAAATACTTTTTATTCACACCACCACAAAGACTTCTCTGTGCAACAGTTCCAGGAATGTCTAGGAATTCTGCTTGACTTCATTTATATCTCTCTGGATGTTATGTGTGCTGTATTTTCATCTGTTAGGGATCTCTACAGAATTTATCAATAGCCATAATGGTTTCCAGGAGACTCTCTGGCTCGGCTTTAAGAGGGAATAGCTTCATCCTCAGTTTAGCACTTCTGTCAGGTTGGGATCAAATCCAGACACTCTTTCAATTTTTCTTAGAGTGGATCATCTACACTTAGTCTTTGCCTCTGACAAACAGGATTAAGAAAATTCTCTATTTTTGTTACAAGGTCTCAAACTTACGTGTAAACACTGTAATTTACTACATAGTGGCAGCTCTTTCAAGGCATAAATATAAGTAACAATAACACTCCTGCCTTTTTTGAGAAGTTCGTATTTCCGGAGGTAAAAACCACACAGCTGAAGTGGGGGGGGTGTGACCTTCACGTGCCTGATCTCCACAATGCACTGAAAATCCTGCTGCAGAACAGGGGGATCAACAGTGCCATCTCAACTGGCAAACTGAATGAGATTAAATAGAACAGCAACCATTTCTCACCTGATCCCTTCTGCAAATAAGGTTTGCTAAATTGCCTTGGAGATTTCAGAGGGCAAATTCACTCGCCGAGTTGCAGGAGTTACAGCAGGGTTCAGTCTGGTTTCAGCACAGTGAATGGCTTTTGAGTACTGCTGGGGCTAGTGTGCCCAGAGGTAATGAGATGAAATCACAGATTAGGGAAGGCTTCATTTGCTAAGGCATTTTAACAACAATATAATATTCCTAAGAGTCTACTACACATTATTAGTTTAGCTGTTGAAAAAAAAAAAAAACCAACCCAAAAAACCCCCAAATTATTTTCCATGGAGATTTTAAACAAGCCAAGGACGGAGTTTCTGAAGTAAAATAGCTTGGTTTTAATTCAGCAAACAAAAAGATTTTCTGCTGTAAGGGCTTTTGAATAAAACATTTTCATTTTTATTGAAAAAATCTCTTTTTGGCCAAAATCAGAACTCCAACTGAGAAAGGAAGGGAAAAAGGTTTTGAACAACTTCTGCAAATATTCTGGGGAAGCTTTAAGATAGTATACACAGAATGTTTTAAAAAGCATACATTTATATTTCCCTGTTCTTACCCTCTTTACTGCTGAGCTTGCAGAAACCACAGGCTGAGGGGAGAAAAAAGACCCTGTGAAGTATGTCTGTGATCCTCATGGGCTGGATTAGTCCTCACCTCAGTCCCTGACTCAGGCTGCAGCAGCCCCGGAAAGATTCTCAGGCACAACACTGTGATGTTTTTTCCTCCACACTGAGGTAATGACAACTTGTAGAAATCACTTTTTCTCTATTCCCCCCCTGTTCCATCGAAGAGCTGCAAACAGAACCTGTTTATTTGAACACTGTGTTGGAAGGGTGAACACTGACCTAAAGAAAAAGGGGCAGGGAAAAAGGCAATATTCTTTTGTTAGTTTGAAAGGTTGGGTGAACTCTGACATATAGAAAGTGCTTACTATAATGATTTCTGTAGCACATGAGGCTTTATCCTAAGAAACTTTAAATAAATGAAGAGCTTTTTACAGGGATAAGCTGCCTCTGAATGATATTCCAGCAGGGAATACTTCAGTGAGTCACACAGAAATGAGTATAATAAGAGTTAAATAGCTCCTTCTCCAAAAGCAGATTTTTCTTAAAATAAATACAATGAAAACATCATCCCCTGAGTATAATTTGGTATTCTGGAGCCAAAACCCTCTCTTATTTACACATAAATCTAGGGCCTTATTCATAGGGTACCAGTTGCCTTGACTCATTTCCCAAGGCATGCTCAATCCATCACTCCAGGTACAACCCAACATCTGCAGTCAGCCTGTGGCTCTCAGTGGACATATTCCAGAGATGTATCAGGATAACCACATTCAGAGCTAAATTCTCATGCTTATGGCTAATGAAAGCCTGATGTCACAGAGGTTTATGTACCAGCAGAAGCCAGCAATATTTGAATAGGGGTAGCTTAAATCACCACATACTACACTGTTCAGACTCCTTTTACCGCAATAAGGGGGAAAAAAAGCACCATTTGAATCTGACTCAAGAAAGATTATTACTCATAATGCAAGGAGATACAGTGTGTGTGATGAACTGAAAATGCTATTAGAGAAGAACAGATTCCTGTTATGATAGGCCAAGTAAGTGCTGGTTTCACCAGTACACTGTTAATTACACATTCACTCTTCCACATAATGAAAAAAAAAGTCTCATGTAGTGTCTGCAAAAGGGGCTTGCACATTTGCATATAATGAAACCTGCAGTGACAAATGTCAGCAGTACCATACAATGATGCCATGAATAATGCATAACACAGAATTGTAGAGCTAAAAGCGGAGGAATAATCAAACACATTGATTTCCCCCACACACCCCATCTCTCTCTACAGGCAGATAAAGTCTAATTTTCTGAGCACTTCAAACCCAAATGGTTTCAAGAATCCCATTTCAGATAGAGGAAACTGATGTATGGTCAATGGCAGCTCTGACTTTCAGAGCACCAGTTTAGGTCAGGTCAGTCAAGCACTACCTGTCAGTTCATGTATCTGTCCATGGCACTGCCTGGGACTTTACTTGGCAGAGGCCAGGATTTACCTGGTCGCTTCCCTCCAAGAGCAGGGTCTTCAGAAAAATGGTGGAGTCAATGAGAGGAATTGTGGAGAATCACCACTCCCTGGCGTATTTACTTTGGGTTCTAAGACTTATCTGTGTCAGCTGGAAACCTCCTGAAAGCCTGCTTTGGAACAATAACTGAGAAGAATGGAGAAGCAACTGTCATGTTCTGCTCATATTTATCCATGTTATGTCCTCAAACAATACCAGCTGGGTTACTGAGCTGTGCTTTTTGACAGCCAGGCAGGGCAGATGGTACCCAAAAACTGCCAGATCAAAGTTAATGTTTCCCCCCTGGCTATAGGAAGCACTGCCTGAGATGAGGGTTTGCTTTGGTAATCATTGATTAAATAAACAGATGCCCACTGACTTCAGAAGGCATCAGCACACGCTCCTGCAGAGGACTCAGCATGATCAGCTTCCCCTGAGAAGAAACAGAAACAGCCCAGGGGAAAGTGAGATTTTGAGGAAAACTGGGGGACAGTGGCATTGCTGGTCTTGAAGGCTATCTAGGAAGAGACTTCAGGTTCAGCAGTTCAATAAAATGCTTTTCTCTGTTGTGACTGGTATTTAAACTGGAATCTGAAAAAAGTCTGACTTGAATGAGGCAGTGCTGATCCAATTTTTCACTGATAACACCTCACTCTATCACACGAACAAGGAGGATCACCACCACTCCACAGCCATCTCTAGAGCAGAACAGGAGGGATATATCATTTAGCTCACAGCCAAAGCACATTCACTTCATGGAAAGTTGTGAACTTTTTATTTAGCATCATTTTACTCTGCTGGTTATCTCCATCACTTATGTACTCCACTACACAGGTTTTTAATACATGTGCAAGCATGTATGTATTATGTAGCCTTTAATTACTGGTTCACACTCCTAAATACCGCCTGTCTCTTTTCCTACACAAAAATCCACATTAAATGTCCCAATGGGGTTTTTAATCATGTTTCCTCCACACTATACACTACAGCAGTCTTCTTAATCATTTGACCATGTGCTGTTTAATCCACAAGAACCTGGTCTTGTTCCCTCTACAGAAAGGTTGTCTGTAAATGCAGTAACATGTTAAAAATAATTCGATTTCTCTCTGGTCCTGGGTGTCACACTGATACAGATTTGGCATCACCATTTGCTGCACACATCTGTGCCATTTTGGTCCACCTGAACACTTCTTTCCATAGAATTAAAATGATGGGTTTAGGTGAAAAAGACTGGACCTCAACACAGATCACAAAGGAAGAAAAATTTTTTTGGACAAGGCAAGTAGGCAAGTCATGAAAGAGAGCAGATAATTTTTAATACAGAAATCCCGTCATGTGAGACAGGAGTATTGGGTCTGGGAAGCCAAACCTCTTTGCCCAGTGCAGGCAAACGGTGACAGGGTTGTTGGCAGCATGAGATAAAACGACCCGGGAAGCTTGTTTACTTACACAAACATCATCACAGACCACATAACAAGGGCCTTTATATATTAAAACGCAACATTCTTATGCATGCATGTGCAAACACAATGGAGTAACGAGAGACTGTCTATTCAATGGGCATTGCCATACTATTTATATACGCATGCATGGGCAAAGCTAACGAAATGCAGAGAGAACTTGATTTATTGTAAGACCAATAACAGTATATGCAAAAGAAACAGATTTTTAAGAGACTGTTAATTCAGTCCTCTGAGAACTTGTTCCTCCCTGGCACCAAAAGGTATACCAGCTTCCTAGAAACTGCAGTTCATTGAAAAATTCAAGCTTATGCTTCATTTTGGGTTTATGCCAATGTGCTGCAAGTCCAGTTACAACTAGAAACTAAAATTCAGAGGATATTTAATGTTTTTCCTAATAAGAATCTTTGTTTCTGTCAAACATGTTTCCATTGTCTCTTGCTGAGTTCAAATACCAGTATAAAAATGCTATAAAACGTTTTTGGGTTTGGGGGTTTTTTGTTTGTTGGTGGTTTGGTTTTTTGTTTTGTTTAGTTTTTGGTTTTTTTTCCTGGAGAAGAAAAATCAAATATTTTTTATTCTTGAAAAATTACTAAACCTCTCCAGAGAGAAAAAAAAAGTTGATGCAACAAGAACAAGTGGGAGAAGTGTAATTCAAAGAAGGAAATGCTGGATTAGACTATCTGAAGACCATGAAATAATGCTTAGCAACCATCTGAGAACTTGCATGCTCCCAGATGCCAAAATAAACTGGCCCAGAACAGAATATTCATTTCCCACATTTCAGCAAATAACACTTTTACCATTCCTGATTTTCAAATGGGAATTGTACATTCCCTTCCCACTGCATCTTTTTAGAAAATAAGTAATAGCAAAGAGCAAAAACACTGAAAAAATCTGCAATAAACCGAGAGAAAATTAATTTAACATATACTGCACAGTACTAAGGATCTTGAGTAATTTGATCTTTTAGCACAGTTCTAGCGCTCTGCTCAGCAGCAATTAAGCCATTTCTGCAAGGCAGAAAGAGCTCTGAAGAGGACTCGTATATTTTGAGGACATGCTCCATATTGTGTGCCTCAATTCCAATCACTGCAAGCTGTAAATCAACTTCCTATATAGAAAATGTTTTACTTGCAACGGGGTCTCCAAACTGTGCTATGTGTGGTACTAAAGGAAGACAGGCCCCTTCAAAGTGGCAAACAGTCTCACGGTAGAGCACCATTGCCATTCTGCTGCCACTGATGGTGTATTTACACATGTAGCTCACTTGGCAGCTGCTTGCCTCTTACTCTGGAATTGTTTCTTATCCAGACACGTTGTTACAAATTCAGCACAAATAAATAAAAAGGGACTGACTGGAAGTGAAACCCAAACCACTCAAAGTTACCAAATACCTTATGCTGGACCTCCTCACAACTGTACTTTTGACACGAACACAGGCAGGAAACTAAGCTGAGAGCGAACACAAGTGAAGCTGCAGCAGCAGCTTCTAATCTCTTTGGGTCTCTCAAGGCTTTGCTGTCTGTAAAGGCAGGTGTGTTTTGCTCCTAAAAGTTTTGGATCAGAAAGCCTGACTTTGAAACTCAATTACTTTATATCCCACAGTTTCAGGGTGATAATTCATAGTGCATTTCAGGTCAGGAAGTAAATTAGTTGCTGCACAGCATTTAAAATTTCTTTTTTAATATCAGGAGAAGATGCAACATAAAGCTATTCATACAACTGTCTATTTGACTTAACCAAATGCAACAGCTGAGAAAAACAAAGAGAATTAAGACTTTATTCTCTTAAAGAGAATTAAGACTTTATTCTCTTAAAGAGAATTAAGGTTGCTGTTGTCTTACGCTGCAGAATCTTCTCCTCTGCTGTTTTGCCTTGGTAAAACATTACCTGCTTATACCATGACAGACACAGGACAGCAAGGTCTCAGAGTTGTCTCTACCCTGGCTTTCCACCCATCACCATACTCACCCAGTGCAGCACCACCAGAGCAAATGCCTCACAAATACACGGTGTGAAAATTGGTCAACTGATGAAGCCTATCCCAACAGCAATGACCTGGTGGGGCCGAAGCTTGGCATCGCACCTCACTGACTTTAGGGGCAGAGTTGGGAAGCAGTGCTGCTAGAGTGACCATGAACAACTAGATAGTTTTGTTAGTGCAAACTCATGAGAGTTAACAAGAATCTCCAAGATACATCTTCCATTTTGCCTGTAGAGCCACACTGGATGCTCTCAAACTACTGCAGATGGTTAAGTGAGTTGAGATACACCAAGAATAGCCCTCAAAGGAGAAACCCAGAAGAGCAATTATAAAAAGGCTACTGAACATTATGAATGAACCATCAGAGCCTTTCATAGAGGTAGATGTATCATGCCTGCCTCCAGCTTGCATTATTCATTTCTCAAGCTAATGAGAATGACAGAGTTGCTCCAAGCAGAGTAATTCAGCACTACACTGTACCTTTTAAGAAAATACACACTTCCAAATGCTAACAAAATTGCTCAAATATCTGGAAGATCTTGCACCTTCAAAGTCAGTAAACTGGAGTGGCCTCTTGAACTTTTTTTAGAGGTGCTTTCTATTTCCAGGTGAGCTGGTCAGGTTTTTTCATCATACCAGTTCAGCACAAGTTCTTTTTAAAAAGCTTTTTCTGCTACTAGTTTTAAATCCTGTATCTTCTGAGGCGGTAAAATGTCTCATCCTGACATAAAACTCCCCCGTCTGTGCCAGGTAGCTAATTATTCCTGCTCTGTACTTTACATTTTCAGAGTTAACCTGGTTTTAAGTCCCTCCATCAATAACAAGGGAGGGAGTAAAAGTGGGGATAAGAGGACTTACTAGACTGCCAGTAAATCAGATTTTAGAGTCTTCAACAGTAAATAAAGAGATCTGCAACTCGTACAGTTATTTGAACTATTAATTCTGCAGGGCTTACTAAATACAGCACAACAACCACGTTGACCAACTGGTAAGATTCAGGTGAAAGTCTCGAGTTTTCAAATAAAATAGTCCTTTCCTTAATAATGGTGCAGAGTCGTAACGTTTTCTACAAAGCCCATCTGACATAATCAGAGTTTGTCTTTTTAAAGATCTCCTTTCATCTTTGAAAGGCTGCTTGTTTGTGTTCTGTGATAGGCATGCAGAACAGTTCAATGGGGCTAATCTGATCAGCAACACAACAGATGCCAAACCACAGTGGATACTCCATACCAAATTATTTAATAATAACTTTCAACTGGCTCTCATGAGAGACACTGTAGCAGCAAATCGAATAGTTTTGAATCAGTGAGAGGAGCTCATAATCTTGCTGCTGCTTACTCTATATGTTATTAGCTGGGGGGGGCTTGCCTATGAAATATTTGGACATGCAGCGCATGATCTGTGGGAGTCCATTTAGAAAAAGGTCACTTTTCCTATCTGCTTTTTCTGGATGATGTTGAAGAAGGCTCACCACATCGCCCTTGGATCATTTACTGCACTACACTAAAACAAACTGCTGAGCCTGGTTTTCCAACCTTTTGCATTCATGTAATTAAAAATGGGTTTAAGTGTCCCAGATGTGTTGCAGAGTAACAGAGCTTCAAGGTTTCTGCATCTGCCTACCAGAACCAGCTGTTCCACCACAGCTCTTCCCAGCAGTGTTGACAGCAGCAGTTTTCCTGGTGGTACTTCGCTTCACTAGTTCTCAGTCCCATTTTAGATCACACATACAGAAACTTCTTCCTCTTTCTCTTTGGCTCTACAGATTTTTTTCCTTCTCTCCTGATATTCTCTGCAATATCTTGATTTGGCAACATATTAAGGGAGATGCCTTAAGAAGTCAGTGTGAAGGGGCAGAAGTAATAAAACTAACTTATGCAATAAGAGGTATTAAAAATTAAAGGGTTGCTTTATTACATGTTTCAGTACAAACCTATTTCAAATTCTACTAGTAAATGGCCAGAGTCATCCAATGTACACCCAGCTAAATAGTAAGTACCATTAGGACCTACCTAATAAGGATTTATGCTGCACTGACTGGAATGTTACAAATCCCAAACACATGGAGGCTGTATACTTGGAGGGGAGGGATGTGATTCCTTCCAGGTACATATGAACCAGAGATGAATAGAAGTGCTAGTGTACACATATAAATAAATTTGTCCCACCTACCCCATTCTGCCTTTGGCAACACCTAGATTGTCCAAAACTGCAATAAGTTACAGAGCATAAGAATTATGACTCTTTAAGAATGTTTGTGCTGGACACATTACTGCAAATGATGTGGCTAAAATTAGGTAAATAGCTAAAAAAGTTAGATTTTCTGATTTTCTTTTTATTTTTTCTCCTCTAAGAGATCTGCTTGCTTATTTAATATTATTATTAGCCCAGTTTATTATTCTTTTCTGGAACCTTATTTATTTTTAACTAGGCAAAAGATCACCAGACCCGGAGAAAGGCTCCATAAATAAGAAAGACGGGAGAGAAAAGAGCTCTGTTAGATGTGAAGCCTCTGCTGTTTCCAAGGAAGTACATGGTTTTGGGATTGGGTTCATAGACGGGCTCCAAAAGCACTGGGAGTAAGGTTGCAGGATAAACATCTATATCCAGACCAGATGCAGTATTGCTTCTCCTTGATCAGTCAAATCCAAACATTGTGTTATGATTTCAGATCTCTGCAAAACATTTCTACTTCACTTGGTATTATACCTCATGTCTTTTGGTACCTCTTCACAACAATCACCACAAAAACCACAAACAAAAACAACAACAAATGAAGTAAAAACCCACCAAAACCAAAAGAAAAAAAAACAAACACCAAACCAAACCAACCAACCTAATAGCTTATGAGCAAAATACAAACTTTTCTTAAATGTTATGCTTGCAAAGGGGGACTGTAATTACTGTTTCACAGGTGTCATGACATACAGGCTGGTTTTGGCAGCTTTAACCTGTCTTCCACAATTTGCCTAAAAACACACATTCCCTATTTGCCTAAAGCCTGCCAATCATCACCTGCTAAAGAAAGCAGGTCTTAAAAGATACATATCTGATTTATAACATCTTTTGCTTGAGTAACTATTTCAGGCAATGCATCCAGCAAAGCACCTCTTGTATGGATGAAGAACAACAAGACCGCTGCATTTGGCAACCCTTCTGAAAGTCACCCTGTAACTGTGTAATAGCTTACAATGGGGTAACTGCATTTGTATTAGGAGATTTTCCTAGCCTGGCTCCACTAGCCAGAGATGACACCTTTTCATATCTCTGGCTGATATTTCTGTGTCAACAGAAGTCTGCAGCATAGATCCCTTCCTAGAATTGTGATTCTGTAGAGGAGGCCCAGATACTCCAGTGGGGACACTGGTCTCTTCACTTACACCAGTGTAGAAAAAGTGCAAGCCCACTAATTTCTTTGGATATGACCCCAATTTACACCAGTGCAACAGCAGAAGACACTTAGCTCTAAATCCAACGCTGCTGCATTGTTTGGTGCTAGTGATACAGAATTCTGACCTACTTTCCACTGAGGTGATTAGGTTGGGCGTTTCGCAGCTGGATCTAAGTTACATCTTCATCTGAAGATGTGCTGGTTTTTTTTTACCTAAAGTATCCGTATTTAGGATTTTTGCCTCATGCAAAGACAAATTGTTTAGCAGTTTCCATATGATTTACAAAAATGAGTCAAAAATTACAAGGGAAATTTGCATCAACATTTGTTTTCATTGTCATGGTTCCTACCAGCTGCAGACCTGACCTCAAAACCCCACACTAATGTACACAGTGCAAGTCAAACTGCACAACACAATGCCATTTCTCACATTTCCAAGTTCCCTTCTAGCAGCACTGTATTTCTCTTACTCCTTTGGGAGATCCGTCAGTGACAAAGTGGGCTTCCTACTTCTTCTGCCTCTACTCACAGTGCTAGCAGGAAACCAGTCCCTCATAGTCATTAGCAGCAATGAGAAAACCACTATACCACGTGCCCCTCATACTTCCCAGGCTTGCCTAGTAGTTCCCAATTTTTTCAGTTGTCACTGCATGGAAAGGTGTTTAAATTGTTCTCTCCTTTCCTGGATGGCAGCCAGCATAACACACAATTTCAGGGAGAGTTGATGCAGAACCAATGCTCTGCTTAGGAGTCTGAAAGCATTTCATGAAAGGAAAGTAAAAAAGAAGGAAATGGCTTATTGCTAATGGCTTAATCCTTTCTGCTTTTTAGCAAATGACTTCATAACCAAACACAGGAGTCAGAAGTCAGAAAGCAAAGCCAAAACAAACCTGCGAGATTTGCCTTCTGACATGCACACACACTTCATTCCGCTGGTATGCAGAGCACAGCACCAGAGCTAATAGCATCATGACCTGAAAAGAGCAGAGAAAGATCCACAGGAGGAAAAAGGGAGTGTAAGGATAGGGGAGGGTAGGTGAGGAAGGGTGTAGAGCTACACTTCGCACAGTCTGAGCAATTTGCTTCAGCATATGACTGCATTGTCATTGCCCTACCTGTGCCTGAGTCACAGCAGGGTTTGTTTGCTTTTATCCCTGTTCTGATTTAGTTAGAGCACCACATAAAAGACAATGGGATTTGTGAAAATCTCCTATGGAGATCTATCAATGCAGGTGTATACAATCACTAATTAAGGTCATGCAAATCGTAAAGGTGGGAAAAAAAGCCTTCAGAAGTACATTTCCTGGAAGGCTGTGGGTTTAGTTCTTCTGCCTGAGGATGACTTGGCTCACTCACCACTTGCACTCCGGATAAACTACTGTTTCTACTACATGGCTCTAAGTCACCAACAGCTAGGTGTTCAACCAACACTTTTTACTCAAACTCTATTCGTCATGTCAAACTCCTCTCTCAGACACAAAGCAATTGGGTATTTATCTCAAAAATCTCAAATGCTGTTAATGGCATTCCCAAGTAGCCAGCAGCGAGGTACTGAAATGGAGCTCTCAGATAAGAGCAAGACATTGCTATTCACAGAGGATTTATCTACAGTGAGAAGAAAGGCTGATGCATCTTCAGCATTAGTTAAAATGTTGAAGAACCCCTTGCTTCCTACAGGGAATATGTTTTTCACCTTGATTTTTGCTAGTGCACATTATCTCACCTTACCCTCCTTACACAGTCTGGACAAGACCTGAGACACCTTTACCCCATGTTGAACAACTGCTGTGGACTTAAGATTTTAAGTAACTTAAATTGGAAAAGAGTAAAATGCAGTTTTAAGAGTAGACTAAAATTAAACTCCCATTAGTTTTGATATTAACATTCAATTAAAACAATAGGAGCCAGTTCCCACCTTCTATACCAAATTTGCAATGTACAGCAACAAAGGCAGAAAACGTTTTACCAGGGGACAGCCTGGAACACAGATGACACACCTAATTGCCAGAATTTCCTCAATCAATTACACTGCACTTAAACTACTGACTTAACATCCCACTACCAGCAAAGTTCTAGTATAGACGTTGTAGTTTTAGAAAAGACACAAATCAGCTTCCGGTTGCTGTCTGCTAAACTTGTACTGGGTTACAAGTAACTGTCTTAGGCCTTGCCTCTGTGATTTTACTCAGACAAGAGGTCCACAAAAGCCCACAGGCTGACATATGTCCTCACTGAGGAGTCCCTCATTTCTTCTCCACTGAAGACCTCTCGCCAATCTGCAACTTTTCATTTGACCATTCCCATTCTTATTTTCCCCTCACCATTATAAAATCATCATGAAATAATAGAATGGTTTGGATTGGAAGTGACCTTAAAGATTGTCTAGTTCTAACACTCCTGCCAAGGGCAGGGACACCTTCCACTAGATCAGGTTTCTCAAAGCCCCATTCAACCTGGCCTTGAATACTTCCAGGAATAGGGCATCTACAACTTCTCTGAACAACCTGTTCCAGTATTTCACTACCCTTAGAGTAAGAATTTCTTCCTGATAAATCATCTAGACTAACCCTCTTTCAGTTTAAATCCATTTCCCCTGTTACTGCATGGCTTTATAAAAAGTCCCTTTCCAGCTCTCCTGCAGGCCCCCTTTATGTACTGGAGAGCTGCTCTAAGGTCTCCCCAGAGCCTCCTACTGACAAGGCTGAACAACCCTAATTCTCTCAGCTTGTCTTCACAGGAGAGGTGCTCCAGACTTCCGATCATTTTCACAGCCCTCCTCTGGACTTGCTCCAACAGGTTCACGTACTTATGTTGGAGGCCTTAGAGCTGGATGCAGCACTCCAGGTGGGATCTCACCAGAGCAGAATGGAGGGGCAGAATCACCTCCCCTGGCCTGCTGGCCACACTGCTTTTGATGCAGCCCAGGATGCGTTTGGCTTTGTGGGCTGCAAATGAGCATTGCTGGCTTATGCTGAGCTTCTTGCCAATCAACATTCAAAAGTCCTCCTCAGGACTGCTCTCAATCCATTCTTCCCAGCCTGTATTTGTGGATGGAATTGCCCCAACCCAGGTGTAGGACGTTGCACCTGTTGTACGTCATGAAGTTCACATGGGCACACCTCTCAAGCCTGTCCGGGTGTCTCTGGATGCCACCCCTTCCCTCCAGTGTGTCAACTGCACCACACAACTTGATGTCATCAGCAAACTTGCCAAGATTGCCCTCAATCCCACTGTCCACTTCACTGAAAATGATGTTAAACAGCACTGGTTCCAATACTAAACTCAAAAATACTTTGAGAATCCTAAAGGGAAACCACATGGTTCCAATCCAGAGAGATGTGTTTAAATTTACCCTAAACATGTTCTCAAGAGTGGGTTTTTTCTTGAACTTAACATCATTTTTGAGGTGTCAAGCATGGTTCGTAACAGAAGTCTCACCCCAAACGCCAGTTTACCAGACAACACAGAGAAGTGTTCCTGTTGCTTCTGGTTGCTTACAAGCTCTGTAGAAGAGAGCATGCTCTCTAGAAAAGCATTTTCAGAAGAAGAACCAGGGAGAGAAAAGAGTAATATCAGAGCAGATGCAAACAGATATCAAAACATAGAAAATAGATCTAGAATTTGGAGATGGAATTAGAAAATTAAGAGCTCTGGATCAACAAGGAAGGAAAATTCTAACTCTCAAAACTGAATTTGATAAATTGATCAGCATTCGTTTAATTATTGGGAGAAGAGAGATAAGACCCTGTGACCCAAGAAATCCTTTACAGTCCTGTACTTCAGAAGTGATAGTTTTGTGGTGATTTTAGCTGACCATTTTAGAACTTAGTTGCATATATAGTTGAAATATGGTAATGATGTCCATTCCTTTAAATCAGGCATGTTTTCCTAGGACATGCTGCTCTAGCATGAGATAGGCAGGGACATTGGCTTCACTCCTAAATGACTTCTAAGGGATAGAGGAAGAGCACATTTCTTCTGTGTAGGACTCTTGCCAGCAGTTCTGAAAGCTGGAGCTGTTGTCCTTATGCTTAGCAATACACATATACAACACCACTTCATTTCACTGTAAGGACCATATGGTCTGTCTAGCATGCACTTGAACCACTGCCATTTCATTCTAGCCTGACTGTTCTGTAACAACAAAGGAATCTGATTTTCAACCCATCCATTTTGTCAGTAGTGCTGTCTTAAACCTATACAACTCATCACCTAGCTAGAGGCACAGCTGCAGTCAGCAAAGTTTAACTTTGCTCTGCAGCAGCATCGGAAAAAATGACCTGCCAGCAGTAATCACTGAAGGCTTTAGGTTAAAATGTTTCTAAAAAAAGGAATACACTAGTATATTCTGAGTAATTAATGTTTAGCAGTAAGGTGAAACGGTTAACTTGACTCTTTTGATCACCCTCAGAGACTAAGGATTAAGCATATTACTGTCTGTGTGGAACAGTCGCCATTTAATGAGCAAGGGGCTTCAGCAGTCGATGAGATGATGCTCTCACGTGTCAGATAGTGGCAAGCAAACAAAACTGGTGCAAGTATTTACCCAAGAAAAAGACAATAGGATGACCACTCTGGATAAAACTAAGACAAACGGTGAAGTTATTCACATTTGTTTATTACTATAATTATTAAATAAATAAATTACTCCTCCAGAGGGCATTTTTAAGAGAGTAAAATCTGGTCAAACATATGCTCCTTCTGCTTACAGTTTTGAATCTTTTGTGATGCTAGCTTGCCAGCCAAGTTAACATAACAGAAGAGCCCTGATGCTATCCCTGTGCAGGGCAAGGAGTTGAATCAATCAGGACCACTAATCTCATAAGAAAACCAGCACAACACTCTAGAAAGAAACAGCTGGCAATAATAAATTTAAATTGATCTTCATAGAGAGAAAAATGGAAACATGTTGTGATAGACCAACATCTTCATGAGTGCACATGCTGCTTGGTTTTGAGCAGGGCATTTGAGGATCTCAAAGGAACAGCATGGTTCGACAAATGGTTGCTAATGAATGCAAGAGTTTGTAAAAGGAAAACTAAATATAAATATAAAAATGCAACTTCATGAATTAGCTGGTTCTATAGCTTGTACTGAACTAGCATCTTCCCAGCCACATTAGGGAAAAAAAAAAAAAAAAAAGAAAAAAGAAAGAAAGCCCAACAAACTAGTTAATGCTGCAATCCTTACATTATCATAAATTTTTATCATGCAAAGCAGATAGGAAACTGGATATTGCTCTCTTTCTGCAGGTTCTGTGCCAGCCAGAAAGCATGCTACAGACAGAATCTGACAAGTAATTTAGAAATTGTTTTTGACCACACTGATTGCAATTACAGAGTGAAGAGCCAGAATAATGTGAAGGCTAGAGAAAATGCCCTACCATAGGGGCCCAAAGAACACAATGTGCTTCATTTATCAAAAATAAAATCAAGAATGATCCAATTACAACACACATACCCCTCATGGTGAAAAACAGCTAGCCTCAGAGGTTTGTCTAACCTCACAGCGAGTTGCCTTGCAAGAATCAATAGTAAAAAAATAAAGCTAAAAATAAAACCAATTTAGAAATAAAATAAGTAACATTTTAACTGTGACCCATTGCTGAGACCAATTACGAACAGAAGCAGTACATCTGTTTTTCAGTTTTAAAGGATACAGTTTTTTCATAAAACACAAACTACCTTTTGTCTGGCAGGAGCTGTCATACAGAAGTTCTGTGGAATGGACTACAGAGAACAGGCAAGGTGGGAGATCTGACACAGGCACTTTGCTGTGCTTTTTGGGGCCAACCACACCATGAAATCAGCCATTTCTCAACACTTAACACATCACCACACTGCTCACTCTAAATTTTTTGCCAAGTTTCTTATGAAAATAAAATGTGTCCTTGTGCTCTACATAGATATGAGTCTGTCCACTTAGCAGTTTGGGAACCCAGCGGCAAAGTTTAATCAAATTCACCAAGAAAGTTGGGGGGCTTCCAAAATATGAAATGCTTAAACAATATGTGAAGATAGACAAAAGAGAGAGGATGGCAGAATCAGTTAGGTCGAAAAAGACCTCTGAGATCATTGAAATCCAACCCATGGGCAAACACCACCATGTCAACTAGACTATGGTACTAAGTGTCATGTCCAGTCTTTCCTTAAACACCTCAAGGAATGGTGATTCCATCACATCCCTTTTCACTACAATGGCAGTGCATTCCAACATCTTATCACCTGTTCTGTGAAGAAATTCTTCCTAATGTCCAACCTAACCCCCCCCAGCACAGCTTAAGACTATGTCCTCTTGTCCTGCTGCTGGTTGCCTGGGAGAAGAGGCCGATCCCCACCTGGCTACAACCTCCTTTCAGGTAACTGTAGAGAGCGATGAGGTCTCCCCTGAGCCTCCTCTTGTCCTAGCTAAACTATCCCAGCTCCCTCAGCCTCTCCTAATAAGACTTGTGCTCCAGACCCTTCACCAGCTTCGTTGACCTATTCTGGATCTGTTCCAGCACCTCAATGTCTTTCTTTTATTGAGGGGCCCAGAACTGGACACAGGACTAAAGATGTGACCTCACCAGCACCAAGTACAGGGGAACAATCACTGCCCTGGTCCTGCTGGCCACACTTTTGCTGATAAAGGCCAAGAAGCCATTTGCCTTCTTGGGCACCGGGACACACTGCTGGCTCATATTCAGCCACGGCTGCTCAGCATCTCTGCTCCTTTTCCACTGGGCTACTTTCCAGCCACTCTGCCCCCAGACTGTAGCACTGCATGGCATTGTTGTGGTCAAAGTGCAGGACCTGACACTTGGTCTTGTTGAACCTCATACTGTTGATCTTGGCCCATCTATCCAGCCTGTCCAGGTCCCTCTGCAGGGCCTTTCTACCATCCAGCAGATTGACACTCCCACCCAGCTTGGTGTTGTCCACAAATCCTCTGAGGGTAGACTCAATCGTCTCATCCAGATCACCAATGAAGATATGGAGCAGGGCTGAGCCCAACATTAATCCCTGGGGTACATCACTGGTTACTGAACACCAACTGGATGCAGCATCACCACCACTGGGCCCAGCATCCAGCCAGTTCTTAACCCAGCAGATCTCTTCTTAACCAAAGGACCTCTTATTCCCCCCAGAGGAATAGGCCACAAAATTAGGTATCAGAGAATCCACATGGGAGACACAAATACACACACTTTAGGAACAAGGCTTCAGTAGTTTTGTTGTCCGTGAAATTGCTTAAGTGAGAATATTACAAAAGCAATTTTATGCTATGGCTACAGGTAGCTTATTTTCTGAGCTAAACGTGGCCTGTATACTGTCTGGGATATGTTAATCTGATGATCTCTTTTTGGCTTAAAATCTATACCAGTGTGTTACTTTTCCTTCAAATCTGACATATAGTAAGCATCCTTCACCAATCTTACTCTAAGTAGCTCTCCAAAACATAGTAGAGAAAAATATGACGGACAATACTGCTTTTCTTACTTACCTGAATTCCACACTGAGCATGAGACTGCAGGGACTGGTCTTTTTAAATGCTGTTGCAATTTTCAGATAGATCCTAAAAAGGAGTTTCAATAACCCATTTGATTATTGACAGCATTTCATTTTACTGAAAATATAACCTGAAAAAGATTCCATGGTAGATCCTTGCAAGGTCAGGTTTGAAGAGAGCAGAGGTGCTAGCTTAAGTTAGAACACTTCCTGCTGTGGCTACATCTTGGAAGCAATCACCCTACTACCCCACCACCCCAGTCAGGGTGGGATTAATTACTCCCAGGAAATAAGTACTGCCTCCATTGGCTCTAGAAGGAATTCAAGTGCCTTTAGATAGAATGCATTACTGTTCAGGCCACTAAAGTTTGGAAAGATCGATCACGCATCAGCTCCAGGAGAGTTCAAAATTAATATAAGATCAGGTTGGGAAGATTCAGTAGCAGCCAGTAGGATCCTTTTTAGCAGGGTGTGGAATAAAGTCATTGCCTGCAGAAATGGCGCATGAATCCTGGCTTTACTCTGAATAACATGACTCGTACCAGCATTTAACCATATCTGTCATCTACAGGAAGGAAAGTACAATAGAAGGAAGGCCATGCAAAGTCCATCCTTAGGAAGCAGGTTTTTTGCCTGAAGAGATTTCCTCAAATCTTTAACAGGACATGTTCTCCTCAGTTTTATTAGAGACAGTTTCTATTAAATGACCTGTTTCTGCCTGTTCCTCCAGCAGTGACTAAGGCAGTTTTAATTGCATCGCGTGAAAGGTGTGCTGCATTGCTCATTTTCTGTTAAAGAAATTAAAGCTGCCACATGAAAATGGAACTGCTGCACCTCCATGCTGCAGCTGGCAAGTGAAGAAAGGGCATTCCGATCACCAAGGCATCATTTCCGAAACTCAGACAACAATCAAACGCCTTGAGCCAGCCACACCGACTGCCACTGAGGAAGTGAAGCTTTCTCAGTGTTAGGTTATAAGACTACATTTGGTTGTTGCTTCCTCGTATTTGCGTATGAACAAAGAACAGCGTCAGTAAACAGTAAGGTAGCTATTTACCACTGCATGGCATTTTCTAACACCGGACACACCCGCCCCTAAAAACTAGGAGCCAGAGAAAGACACAGTGTCACGGCAAGTGCGTCAATAGCAAAACTGTGGGAATGACTCCCTGACCAACCTCATTCTGGACAAGGGGCTGCTTGCACACATACCACAAGTGGCAGGGCCACTGAAAAGATATACAGGAGAAGGAGCCACTATTGCTTGCCAACCCCTACTGGCAAGAATACTAAAACTCCAGCCAAAATATTCCTCATGAGCCAAGAGGGAGTGCTACAGACTCCTTTCCTTGGGGATAAGAATTACTAATAATTACAGCAGCACACTCTGTTCTCCAGCAAGACTTGAACTGACAATGCTCTGAGCCCCACCTACAAAGAAGAAAATTCCACTGCTCCTTCTAACAGCTATTAGTCAGTACAACTCAGACCTGAATAAATTAACACCAACTAGCTGCAGTCAGCACTTACAGCAACAGCTTATGGGCATATCTCTGCATATGCCTGGTTAGGAACTTAAAAACAGCTTCCTTGTCCTGGGGCTATAGTGGCTTGTCGCTGTTGTATGACCATATTACTCAGTGGGTGTGGAGTTATCAAGGCAATGACCCAAAAGAATGCTGAATATCAGTTTACAGTGCGGAACTTTTGCCTACCCTACGTCTGCTGGTTCATCTTCACATGGCATCTCTTGGCACATCTTTTCTGCATCTTAGAGTCCACAGGGAGCTGCTTATTTTGAAAATAACAAGTACACTATAAATGAGAAAACATAATCCATACAATGTTTTCAGGATATTTTCTGCCGACACTGCTGCTGTGTTTATAGCCAATTTACTTCCGTTGGCCTTTTAGATTTCCCATTACATGCAGAATTACCTTGAAAACAGGAACGTGAAATTAAAAACACTGATTTAGGTGCAATGCAATCCAAGAGTGTACATCATGTACAACACTAAGTCCTGTATATTTATGATTCAGAAAAGAATAACATACTTGTTACAATGCACTGCTTTGCAGAATGTAAATTAGCTACATATAATAGCATTAACTATTGGTTCTCCAACAAAAATCAGATTTGAGCAGTTCTATCTGAGTCAGGCTTTTCCTTCCTACCTTTTTAGTTTTATTAGCTATTCTGAATTTGTTTTCAAGAAGAATCTTCTAGAAGGGAAGGAAGTTACCTTTCTTCTCTATTTCTGATACTGTCCTTAAAAGGACAGGTATATTTGAAAAGACTCATGCATGGGACAGAACTGTATTTCCTTGCCTGACGTCTGCCCCTGACTTGCTTTGAAACCTCAGTGAGGGAAAAATGAAAAAAATTTCTTTTGTCTTATGTTATCCCAACCATCCCTAAAAAAAGGGCTCTGACCATAAAGCCAGAAGAATATCTGAAGCCACTGCTAAGCAAACAGACTAATTCAGTCACTATTAGCCATTACAAAAAGAAGAGAATATCTATACAACAACATAGCATTTAAGACATGCTGTATGGAATGATGTGACCTAAACCCTGTTCCACTTACTACAGAATATCTGAATTTTCTCTAAAATAGAAATTAGAAGCCTGGTCTCCTCATGCATAAACAGCACCTTCATAGGAGTACTTGATAACCCTCATTTCCAAAAGGTTTGAATCCCTCTGCACTCTCTTGGGAAACACAGAATATGAAAGACTGTCCTACCATGCAAAGAAGTCTTCTGAACCACTCTGCAATAGCTTCACACAGGCAAATAAATGAAGATAGGGATACCAGAACTTTCCCTGGTTGTGTTTTGTCAAAGCAAACTTCAGCCATTTAACAAGGAGGTAAGAGTTCATGAGTTAATCACGACCAGCTGAAGGTACTTCAGTCTGAAGATCAGGAGTAAATCTCAATGCTACATTCAGCCTTGCCTCTTATCTTGAAGGCTCCCTACCCAAAGTCAGCATCTTTTGGATTGAACTCTGAGGTACTCAGCTCACCTGTAACTCAATACACACCCATGCTGGGATAAGGGTTCGCTCTAGGCACTTAAAGCTTGGAGTCTGGTGCTCCTACAACATTTTCTGAAATCAGCTTTCAGGCTCTTCTGGAAGGATTCCACATCAGATAAGAGTTCTACACATTTAAATCCTATTGTATTCCTAAGTTCTACATCTTAGATGTGTTTTAGGTATGAGTTGCTCAGGCTTGCCCATAAACAACAGGGCATTAGGGTGCTCAGAGTGGACAGCAATAAAATGATATTGGCCACCCTAATCTGTTTCCATTTTTTTTACAATTCCACAAGCTGGGGGGCAGGGATTCATTTACTATTTTAATATCTACAAACTTCTAAAAAATTTGCAGAATTCATCTTGATGCTGTTAAATGAGATTAAAGCAAGACTGATAAACGCATGCAAACAGAAGGGATCCAAATGAATGCAAAACTCAACCTAGCCCAAAGCAAACTACTAGCCTTCACATAGATTTGTATTCACACACTCAGATATCACTTTGTTAACTGTCGGACACACTTAGTGAAGTCGGTAGGATATTATGTTTAGAAGAGGACTTACGGTGTGGTTTTAAATCAATTTAATTAAAATGGTACAAAAAAATTGTGCTCGTGCTCTGAGATTAGTGTTCCAGAGTCATGAATTAGCCAAGTATCAGCTTAGGCACTGCAATTGTACACGCAGGCCTTAACCTGTGGCTAACATTGGGAAAAATGTGATTAAACACAGGAAAACCTGGCAAGAAATGAATATGTTTATTATCTGCTTTTAAACTCATCCCCTACTAATAGTGAAATTTAATAGATATGGTGCACGATTCAATAAATACAGACCAAGGGAAATGGAAACTCGAGTTCTTTAACATCAGTGGGTACCCAGTCTTGTAATGGTGTTCTGTGCAACTTTTACAACATATGGTCACAGGAATTTCCAGACAATTATCAAGATACGATATTTGTTTCAATTTATAGGAAGAAGCTCACTAGCAGAGGTAATACTAATGAAACAAAGCAACCACAAATTTGGGGAATGTGTTGCATGTTCAGCACGTAAGCAGAATCTACCCCTAGAGATTACACTGAAATCAACGAGCCTCTGGAGACCAACACATCCATTTGCAGTTTCCAATTAAATCATGCATTATTTATAGCAGTAAAACCTTGGCCTTGATATAACACAACAAAGAGTCTTCTGTCAACTATGCTACAGTCCCTAACCTATGCTGAGCCTGCACTTTGGGGAACTGCCGCTTTATGACAGGTCTTTCTTGACAGCAAAGGGAATTAGGAAGGGAAGGGAATACAGGGGGACAGTTCGTTCAAGAGTAAGCACAGTTAACACCTTTGTAACAGTCACACAGAAAACCTATCTCAGATTCCCCTCAGACTCTCATAAACTGACACTCAAAAAACCACACATATTCCTGTTTGCTGGATGACACAGAGAGAAAATAAAGCATAGCAACTCAGATTTTCCTCGAAAAATTGTGCTTGGGAGTTGGAAGCAGACTTGGAAGATTTCTACTACACCTAGCAGTTGGACTAGAAACTAATTGCATGCTGATCTAACTACATTTAAATATTTTATGTCATTAAATGATAGTTTTACATGATAGCCACATTACTCGTCCAGTATGACCAAACTTTGTGGATTTTTTATAAAAAGCTAGTATTCCAAGATGTCTTACAAGACAAAACAGAAACATGTCAGGATTATCAGTTTCTGTATCTAAATTTTCTTCCTTTTTTAAAACAAAGAAATAATTCTGATAGAACATGTCATATTCATATTGAAAGATCACTTACAAGGACATACCAAAATCCCTCACTTTACTGCAGAATAACTGTACTGCCTGAGGCTGGTATAAAGAACAGATTAGAATTTGGTTCTATAAATCATACCTTATACATACAAAACCTGCTGTCATCAGTCAGTCTTTTCAGTAAACTAGTTAATGCTGAATATTTCTGCCCATTTACAACAGGGTAATAAATATGCAAAAAAAAAAAAAAAAAAAAAAAAAAAAAAAAAAAAAAGAAATAAAGTGGTTATTTTGTATTCAAGATCCCATTTCTAATTAACTTATCAAGCCTATTATACAGCCTGCTCAAGCAACAGTGGGGAAAAAAAAGAAAAAAAAAAACCAACCCAGCACATTAAAAATTCTAGTGGGCATGCAACTGCACCACGCTATGCCTGCAGCTCTGCTACTCCAAGCTGTACTCTTGCCTGTTCTCAAATGCTGAGACTGAGCTTGCTGCTTATGTGAAAGATACAAAACCAGGCAGAATGCTGCCAGAAATAATCTCTAGCAATTACTAGTAATTTAGTAAATGGTATAGATCATCCTTCGCAACGTTACTGAACAAATTCCCTCAAAAAGCAGATTGTCAAGGTGACACCAAAATGAAAGCTCAGTTCACTTAGCAACTATTACAAGTCTCCTTGTGCTTTTTGCAAGATTGGGACTGTTGATCTGAGTTTTGGCTGAATTCCAATTTGGTTAATTAAATTCCACATACCTGCATCTCCGTCGCATCCCTTTGCTACTGCTAAATGCTATTAAACAACCAACGTTACGTCAGTGTCCTCTGGGCCTAACATGAACATGGATCAAAATATTTCCCCAATGCAAACTCAGTGAAAAGCAGCTGGAATCCTTCAGAATAAAGTACTGCTGTTGTCATAAATGAGTACTTACCACTCAAGCAATTTCAAGTCGAAGAACCATCAGATTGCGGCACAAACAAGTTAATACAATTTACATTGCAGCATTTTAAGGAAAGGAAATATTTCTCATTAGTAATAATGTATGTACTCAGTTGCAAATGTTGAACTATTATGCTTCCAGATGGAGAGGGACCAAGTGTTTATATTTGGTATGCATCTCCAACCTTTTCTGTACCAAATGTACAAGAGGAAGATGAGGTTTGTTCTGCTCATCAGTTTCTAACCATATAAGAATTTTCTTCTCTGAAAAAAAGTTTCTCTTTAATTCTTTAACAAAGATTCTACCTATAAATTGCCAGTAGCTTCACTCCACATAGCCCTCTTACTAACATTTTCCTGTAAATCAAGAAATCTACAACCTACCTGAAGGGAAACTTTTATCCTGTTGCAGTAATATATTCTTCACAATTGTGCATAAGAGAATGGTGATTCTGTCTGGCAGAAAGTTGAGATACTAGGTTCTTTATCCCCATGGGTTTTTTAAACCACCATTGTCAAATAATAAATGTGGAGTTTTGAAGTAAAACCATTTTAAAGTGAGCAATTTCTATTTGGGTAAATAAGGTTCAGATGTACTTAACCACTGAATTTTCAAGTCAAGTTTATTTGAAGTCATATTTCAATAGTTTATATTTTTACTTCAACATTGAATAATAACATTACGATAATAGACACATTTTGTTATACAAAGTAACCATGAAGAAATTTAGTGAATACTTTTTACCACATTCAATGCCACAGCATCAGTAGATTTTCTTGAACCATTTACTGCTTTATACAGACTGTATTAAAAATGAAAGATGTAATACAGTAACCACCTGTGGGGTTCACTGTCAGGTTTGGAACTTTTCAACAGATTCTGCCCTAAAATGTCACACTCTTCATTAGTAAGTAAGCAGAATGTATGAGCAAGAGGTAACCAGACCAAAAATCAACATGTCCACCCTTTGTACAAGACAAATCTCCACGATACTCTCAGCACACTGAAGTTACCACTGGTACCATATCGACACAAAGCACTTTGGAAAGACCATTCTAAGTGCTTTTAATTGCCACATAGGGACCATTTCTTCTCTTCTTCCAGATAATCCTTGGCTTTGAGCACAAAAGCCTGACCATGTCAACAGCTTCTTTATTTGTCGTGATGCTCAGGTGGAAGTTTAAGAGTGAAGAACCTAATGTTCCACAAGGAGTGATTTGAAGGTAAGATGGGCTGGGAACTGGTTAATGAGGTTCCTGAACCCACTTGATATTTCCTAATATGCTTTCAGAGAAGTTGTTTGTCAGGGAAAGAAGAGCAGCAAAAATTACAGTCGAACATCTCACCAGTGTGATGTCAAGGTGTGTATGTGAAGGTCCAAGCTCTTCTTCTGAATGCTGTAATAAAACAGAATGTGTCAGTCATTACTACCATCAGTAGCAGTGAATGAGCACTGCACAAACACAGGTTGTCATTCTCTAGCTGTAGTGTTCACAAATCCAAAATAGCCAAACAGTAGGTCATCCCTCTCAAGATCTCATGGCCCTGTCCAGTAGCAGAGCTAGACCAGAACACAGCTCTCCTGTTTGATTTTGCTTACAGCTAGCTGTATTCCCAAGTGAGGGGTTCTAGACCTAAAATGCCTCTCCTTTTACACAAGCAAGGTGAAGCCTTTCACCATTTTTCCCCTACCACTGGAGCAAGTTAGTGGAGTTTGCACCATGTTTTCAGCAGTATTTCTATTTCATGTCAGTTGTGCAGCTGTGGATATTCTTCCTATTAGAAATAGATATATCCAAATATATCTATCTTTGTGAATATATCTATTCTTTGAAAATAAAACCTCCGTAGGGGCAACAAAAGATCTAAACTCCTACAACAGAAGTGTCCCAATTTACTTTTTAGTCTTAATAAGACCTATATGCACTTAGATCCTTTGAATACAATTGCACCAGTATGCAACCACATACACCAGAGATGTACACACTTGCATGTGCATATAATTCTAGCTCAATGTACTGAAAGCGGCAAACTGGTCGGAATATACTGAAAAGTTCTGAACTTGCATTTGCCATTTATTCTACCTGTTCTGCTCTATGACTGAGGGACATACCTCAGACTAAAGAAATTAACCATAACAAGTTAATCCTTGACAAATACCGTCCAGTATTCATTAAATTGTGAGGTCTGCCATATACTTACTATTGGTCAAAATCGTGCCCTGAGACAGTGGAATTATGATCTGATACTAATCAAAACCTCAGTTCTATCGGATTTAGGAAATCCCAAATCTAGAATCTAAACCTTTGGGTTCTGGCACTTCCCTCATGCAAGATCAACCAAGAATACAGCTGTACACAGGCTACAAGAGAATCCACACTCAGACTTCTGGGTTAATCTCAGCATTCACCTAACATCAGACAAAGAGACTCCAAAACATACCAATTTATGACATAAGCTTTTCTGAATTTAGGGTTTCCCTCAAACAAATACTGAGGATCTATTTATTTTGACAGCAAGTGTTTGCAGACCTATGAGGTAAGATATTAAAGCAATCACCTACAGGAGGATTCAACCCACATAGTCAATAGATGTATTATCTTCTAGATTTCCTCTGTAAAGTTAACTGTAGGCAGGCAGTAAGAAATCCCAACAGGTGAATTAGCCCACACATTTAAATAATGTCTCATATGAAATTAAGATGTCTTGTAGGAATGTCCATCATTCTCCTTTAAATGTAGAATGGAATCTACAGAGAGGTCAGATTAAACAATTAAGTTGGCTTAAACTAATTTTTAGACTTAGCAATGTATACGCCATACCAGTTTAAGAACCTCATGGTTGGTGATGCCAATATTTATGGGTTTTCTATATTTGGGGTAGCAGTGTCTAGGTGGTGGTGTTATTACATGAATGCACCAAGCAAAAGACCTGAGGCATCCTGAAGTGTGCTTAACTTAATAGAAAAGCGTACTTTAACATTCCTTTTCTCTCACACCTAACAAGAAATTTAACTGGTTGACCTAGCATAGAGATACATGCATTTTCAAGCTAAGACTTATACAAAGGATGAAACATTTTCCCATAAATTATTCTTAAAACAGCACAGAACCCCCCCATCTCTGCTATCATCAGGATTGCACAATTTCCATGAAATCTTCTTGCAGTCTTTGACAGCAAGACTACAAAAAACGTGAACCCATCGGATTCTGTGCCATCAGAAGCAGTCATCTGCCTCTTCCAAATCACTAAGTAAGGCAGATATCTCAAGCAAATTTATGTCTCCTCTTCTGCATAGCTCTAACCTCTTGATAAGACAAAAGCATTAAAAGACAAACTGTTATGAACAGCCCAGTTACAAACACGTACATATATACACACACGTCAATACACGTAGAGATGCGCTCTTTTGTAACTGAGTATCAGTAAACAATTTATATTTAATAATGAATTATATCAGAATACAGGAAAGGTTTAGAGATCACACTTTTCTGTATATTTCATCGTTGCAGTTATGTCATCCTTAGTCTTGCTTACATTCAGCTTGGGGGTTAGGTTGGGTTTGTTTATGGTATTTTTTTTCTTTCTTTCTTTTTTCTTTAGTGTTCCTACACTTCATTGTATTTTTGATACACTTTCTGAAATAGAAGGTGCTACATTCTATTGTGCTTAAAAATCTTAGGACTACTACAGAGTAGTAAAATAAATTACTTAAGAAAAAACAAACCCAAAACAACCTTAAGCGTATTTACCCAGTTCAGGCAAACTGTTTCACAAGTGGCAAGTTCAAACATCCAAACTATTTAGGTCTGGAACACTATTCAGATAGGAACTAAATATTTTTTAAGTAGAGATTTCACATACAACATACAACAAATGAGTACTTTCAGACGGTGTTATCATTTACTCTTACAGGCACTGGTTAAAACATTCACTTCCTGATCCCATAGACTCTCATTATATAATGGTTTTAATTTATTAAAGAACAATTCTATTAATTTCAAATGGAACCAGTTTACAAGTGTGATGGCTAACATGCCATCTAACAGGACACAGTATGCTGGTGAAAGGAGGCATACTGATAATTTGGAAGAAACAAAACCATTGGTCCCTGTAAGTAGGACTTATTACAAGTAAATTAAAAAGTATATGCTTTTAAAGCAACACTGCAAAAAGAGATGAAATATCATGACAGGTATTACAGAATGATTCGTCTTTAAAAAGGATTTAATGACAGCTCTCTGCCATGCTTAGTTGTATCCAGCAACTAAACAAATCATTGCAACAAGGCCAGTAAGTGATCATTTCATTATAGGAATTTTCTTCATTTTTTGTTACAACACTGGGATAATGTTTACAATTCTGCATTTTTAAACATCTGCCACAAAAACTAGGAGAAAGCCTTTTATTCCTGTTGTTCCATTACCAGATACTGAAGACCTCTTGGTGAAGAGGGAACTTACTTTAAGCTCAAGGTATTTTATCACTTTTGATAGATGCATTTCCAGTTTTTAATTCCGGCATCAAAAGGCTCTCCAAAAGGAGCACTGGTTTTGTAATCAGAATTACCTTTATTATGAGAGCTAAAGAAGCAGAGTAAATGAAGCTTTTTATTTTTTTTTTTGTTACACAAAGTAACAAACCAAAATAATCAAGCTGTCGCTCCACCAACCACTGCACATCTCAAGAAGTGACTCGTGGACATCAGCTTATCTTAGTTTAAACCTTTCAGTTTTAAAACAAAAAAAAATAAACAAAGCAAAGAGTACATTATTTACTGTTAAGAGTTTGGACACACACAAATTTAACATTTAAAAAGCCTGTAAGGCTGCTAAGTACATACTTTCAGCATGTACTTTGGTTTTACTAAGACCAGCTCACGCTCCCACGCATCACATGATGCACTCTAACACTGCAAAATGAGATGTGTTAGCACTATCAAAAATGTGATCATTTCCTCAATCTGTGGGAGGGTGGAATCAAAACACTATAAGCAAATCTGCAGACAAAATCAGAGTGAAAAAGCAGCGTGTTGCGCCTAAAACACCAAATTAAGACATAAAGTTAATGAATGAACACAATTTTGGGTTTTTTACATGTCACTACCACTTGCCCCAGTACCCCTTCACACACATGCACAGGTACTGTCACCTTCAACTGGATATTTTTGTATTTATCCCATTAGTGTTCCATACATCTTACAGCACGGTCTATGTGGTAGTTAAATACAGAAAGAGCTGTAAATAGGGGACAGAAAGCAATTCCCTTAAAAAAAAAAAAAGCCTTCATAGAGCCAAGGCCTCAACACAAATATATGTAAATGCTTGGAATCAGTAGGGGTGCCTTCCTTAAAGTATGAGTGTTTGTTGTTGTTTTATAAAAGCCAACTGATGTACAGAATTTGTCTGACAGATGGATTCTCTACAGTTACCAACTATATGAACAGAGTCAACATTTGCAGGGCGTCTCACCAGCATGTGTTTGCAAGTGCCACTACAGAGGCATAAGAGCAGACCTCACATTTGAAGGGCTTCTCACCTACCAGGAAATGGAAGGCAAATATGAAGGATGCCGTATCTTCCAGGGGAACACAAAGTGTGTGTGGGAAATTCAGAAGAGCATCCACCGGATTAGCATTTACAGCACATCCTCCAAGCCACAGCTCATCTTTCATATGATCCTGTTGCTAATGAAGCATGATCTTAGATAATGGTCTGGGCAGTAAAAGTTGTAGTCTGTTTTACCAGTAAGAGACCTACCTCATCTAAATTTGGTTTCAGCTATAAGTCTAATCAAGAAAGACTTGCCAGAACCATTTCCAAATTCAGTTTTGATCTTTTTTCTGAATTAAAGTCCAGAGGGACAACTTTCGGTGTACTCTATGTCACCAATTAAAAACAAACAAATCCCCCCCACAAAAGGGAAATGTAGCAGAACAGGAAATTTTCAAGAAGTGATAGGAAATTACATTAAGGTAAAGGCATTTCAACTTAATGAAGAAAACACACAAAGAATTTTCTCTAATGACAGCAAGGACAATATTTAGGTCACAAAGGAAAACAATGACTTCCAATAATAAAAAAATTGAGAGGTATATTCTTAAAGAACTGGCTCCCCCTTTCATTTACATTCCCACTGACAATTCTATTTTAAAATATTTAACTTCATATTTGTATGAAAATTCTGAAAAATTAGTCTTACAGTGGAGAACCTGAAATGAACCTAACCAGAAAGCATGCACAGACCAAAAAAATGAAATGGAATCACAGAAAGGTCAGGATTGAATGAAGGTCATTCAGTTCAACCCCCAAATAGGCAAACTTATTTTCATTTTTATAGCCAAAAATAGAATAAATACCAATGAAAAGATCTGAGTCCCCCCCCCCCAAAAAAAAACAACCAAAAAAACAAACAAAAAAAAACACCCACCAGTGAAAAGTGAACAAATTTTAACAATCTAAGCCCTAACGCCAACCCTGGTATAGCAATAATTCTCAAGACATTTCACACCAACATTATTACAAGTAACTCTACTGTGCCAGTTTTATTACTGTTATCTTTCAAGAATTAATGCAGGGGATATCACATCGCATGACCATGCTTCTTTATGCTTACCCCCAGTTGTCAATGAGGAAGTAAACAGGAAAAGGCTGATGACATTTTCAGGAGCAGCTGTCAATGGCTTGGTTATCTAGACAATAAATTACATTTTCATAAGTAATAAGCAGCTTCCTAAAACTAATTACATGTGTTTGCTGTGGGTCACATAGCTGGTCATCAGCATAACAAGGAACAGGAGACAGTTCTAGATTTGCAATTGTTCTTCTAGTCAGTGAGTTAGTGCCTTCATTTTTTGCATAAGTTTAACTTATTTTGTGTGGGTTTGGTCACTTGCCTACTTATGCACCTGAACACCATTAACAGTGCCCAGCCAGGCTCCCAGCAGACGTCAGTCAGCGTTTTTTTGCCCATCACTCTCCTCCTCCTGTACTTTTAGAAGCCCTGTCAATTGCCTTCTACACAAGCTAAGAATATTTAATAGAGCAAATGTCTGTCTTTGAAGATGTGGCACACTTGCCACCACAGAGATTGAAAGCCATCTGTCCCAGTAGCATGAGTCGTCTATCAGCCCCCTTCACACCTATGTTTCCTGCCAGACATCTGCCTACTCTGCCCTGCCACCATGTGTGATGCCACGGCTCCAACACTGTGGGATGGAGCACCACCCACGATGCTCAAGTGTTGGAGCGCTGCACTCCTGCCAAACGACTGCAGGAGTATTGCATTTCTTCAACTTGACAGGAAGTTAATTCTGCCAATGTGGACAAAGGGGGATATTTCCTATCCACTATGGTGCCAGGTCCTCTAGGACAAGTTCTCCACAAGATATTTTATTTAAATATTACCACAAGCATTGAATTGGCTCACACTGTCCTCTCCACCCAGGCACTGCACATATCAAGTAGCCGTTTTCACAATGCCATTAATACAATATAGCACATTTCCATCCTGTTCATTCAGTTAAACTTATTTTCTAATCATAAAATGCTCAGTTCAGAAGAAAAGAAGGCGGCTTTACTTTTTAAATACCAACCAGATGGAGCAGATCCAACAGTTCCAAGCAGACAGTGCTACAAAGTACTTTCTTCAGTGTAATTCAGAATTTCTAAGGCAAGTGCCTTTTCTGGCAGAATGGTAGACTTAATATAACCATGGCAATGTAAAGTCTACGTAAACAAATCACTTGACTGAGGCAGAAAGAACCCCAGAGCATAAAACACAGAGAGGCTGGGCCTTTGACAGAGATTCAACACTAAATTTCAAAACAAAAAAACTCAAGCAGGAAGCTTTCCAGAAAATGAAAGGGAAGGTAGTCAAGGTGGAAAAACAACTCTATTATACTGAAAATCTTGAAATATGACAGTATGTGCAAGTCGATTTTAAAAGTTTTGAGAAGACATTCCTATTTTTTCCCTGGCCATGGAGTACCAGAACAGAAAAAGACTTATGAACTGGTTAAATCCCACATCCCTCTGAAGTAGTAGAGATATCCTTTTCACTTGACAAGCCAGCAACATAAGCTATCCTTGTCTTAGCAGTATCTATATCTTTAGATAGGTGTCTTCTGAATACAAATCCTAAACCAGGATCAAATATATCCTTAAAGATCAATATCCCTAACTGCCATTAAAAAAACCCCAAAACATTTCCGTTAAAAATTTGCCTATTTTGTTAAATCAGGATCACAGTGTTTGGTTTTTGCATATTCAACATAAGAGGGAAAACTACCAGTACGGGGAAAAATACCCCTTTTCTCTATAAATCTTTTTCACGCCACAAAAGAATCACTCCTACGCAGCATTCAATATTCAACTCTACAGTACTTTTATTTTATCTCCATAAGCGGTTTACCTAAGTGGTAACATAAAGAAGACACACGTGTAATACACCTGTATGCATGTGCATCTGCTGTATCAGAGACACCTTGCTTCCTACTCACAGTGCTGGCAATGAAAGGCTTTGATGCCAGCATGCATTCCCATGTGTTTCTGCAGAGCTAACTATAAGAATGCTTCCTGTCAAAAAGGAAATGAACCTTGTCACAGCTGGAAAATCATCATCTATTCTTCCTGTGTAAGTGGTCTGAAGGGATTATATTTCTCAGTTACTGTGTTAATTTAGGCTTTTAATGCCTTTTATCATGAGTATTTAAGGCTATTAGTTAGGAAAGATTGATATCACTATGGAGAGGAGCACAAAGATTCCTATGAAACGTGTATACAATGAAATACTTCAGTCACTAGTTAACTATTTATTTATATTCCCAAAATGACAGAGTGCTGTGTCAAATTAATTTACTAGCAGCCAATACTGCATAATGCAACACGATCATATCGGACTGCAACATTTTTATGTTTGAATGGTCCACCCAAGTTTTCTAGAAATTCTTTTGTCTCTGCTGTGTGACCTGCTACTCTTTCAGGCCTGCAAAAAGAATTTATTTAAAAGGGGGGAGGGGGAGGCGGGAGAGAAGCATATGAAAATTATTTATGTGCTTATACAAAAAGAGGATTCCTAGGAACCAAAATTGTAAAATATTTGAAAAGACCAATGCAGATCACAGATGTGGTGTTCCAAATTCCTTGATTTTCCAGATTCTTCCCCATGCCATGCTTAGAATACCTCAAAACCGTATCACTCTAAGCACTAAGAGTTCCTCAAATTTCAGAAACGGAGGAAGCACTGGCTAGTCACAAATTCAAACACAAGTCTTTAACGCTGTAAAGTCACATTGTTAACACCCAATAATTTCAAAGGGAGAAATACAAGTGTAGAAGTTTAAAATCTTTGCCTTGTGGAAGTCAACTATAGCAGGTTTAAAAAGGTGCATCTATATCCAGATTATTGACAAGCACTCAGCAAAAGGACACATACCTGTAAATAATTAATTACTGAGTAAATATTATTTCCAAATACATGCACTACATTCACATGTTGGATGTAATAAACAGGATTACTCATTCTTTAAACACTTTATAATGAAAACACAGCTATTTTCATGGCACATTTATGAAGGCAATTAAAGTCCAGCTATTTTGAAAACAAAGTATTTTTAAAAAACAATGAAATTAGTTTATATTACTCAAGAATTCTACTGGTAAAAGTATTTCTGCTAATTCTAAAGTAAGAATGAATCACACAGTTGATATTTTATGCAACAGTATTCAAACAAGAAAGATGCAAAAGGGGGTTTAATCCTCATACGTTTGTGTGGATTAACGCTTTCTTGCAGCAAGGAAATGAAGCTTACCTTGCTCAAAGAATAAAAGCCCTTAACTTGCATGAGAGAACTTAACTACTCAGGGGAGTTGCTGAAGTGTTTGATGAAGAGAAGGTGCTAAAACAGTGACCTCAGTAGAACCAAGGGCCAATATGGAAAAATCTGGGGTTTAAACAGCAGGCTTCAAGATGAAAGCCAATTCTGAAAGTTAAGTTGTGCCATTATGGGTAACCATTTGTAATACTTTTCCCCACTTCCCTGAAAATTTGCCATCTTTAACGTGGAAAAATCATCACAAAAAACCCCCAAAAAGTCAAAGATCTAGAGTTTTAACTCCTACAGGATAGGCAGAACCTTTTTAGAGCTATGAAGCAGAGATCAAAAATGCAGAGGCTATTTTCTGTAATACCCATGTGAATCCAAGTGTGATTCAAAGCTCTAACATACCAATTCACAGACCAGAAAAATATTCTCTGTTTTCATTTCTACTCATTTAAATGAGAATTATAACTGTATATTTAATGCATTTAAAGTCATTTCACAATGACTTAATAGAACAACCTTTCTTAAATGCTTTGTATAAAAGCAGAGCTATTTGGACTTTCTAGCTATTTCAATTACTCTTTCTTAAAAAATGTGTAAGCATAACTGCCTGTTTCCAGCCCATTAAATAGCTTTAAATGAAAATTTCAGAATTCTGATAAAGTTACCATCGTAGGCAGCGCTTGCAGTGCAAACTCCCCAGAAATACTGACATACTCTCTTTTTTTGAAGGAGAAAAGGAGGGTTGTTTAAGTCTTCTAAAGTTAAGGGACAAAAGTCCAAAGGACCCTGGAATTGTAATATGGACGATTCAGCCTTTCATTCTTCACATATTGGTAAGGTATATCTATACAGTGGGAAATTCTGACCCATTTAGACCAAAAGGTTTTGAATTCCCTTGATCAAGTTTTAGACTCCATAAAGGTCCCACAAGCATTATAACACTTAGGATTTTAATGAAAATCATTAAGGCTAGACTATCAATAAATCAGTTCTGTTAGGAATCACCTTCATTCTTCCCAGTTAGCTTTTGAACACTGATTATAGGCACTGACTCACAGATGCCACTATGACCTTCCCTTCTTTTATAGGAACTATTGGACAGAACTCAGCAACTGAAAAGATTAGACTGCCCTCTCTCTGTGGTTTCTTGCTAACTACTTGACCTGTAACTTAAAGAGAACTACAGCCACACACTTTCAAGAAATTCACAGTGATAGTTAACAGCATTTTCCCATACAGTCACAAAACCCCCACACTATACTCCCAATCAGTTATATGGTATGCTTTCATAAAGTTTTAGATTATAAAACTGTACTTTGTGGCTGAAATAAGGCAATAAGGTTGGGTTATATTGTTTAGCATCACTACAATTCCCTGTGAATTCAGACCTCTAACTCCCATGCTCTGTCAGCAGTACACACAAGCCACCCTTGTACATGAACGTATTAACTACACGTGAATTAAAAGCATCACTAGATTTAGAGTATCCCCAGTTTGATTTTCTGATGGGAGAAAAATGGCTGTGAGAATATTATTTTGAATTGTAATAGTACATTAACTTACAACATAGAAAATAAATTAAGTAAGACTTAGGTGACATTAACTAATACTGTCATGGAGTTTGGTTTTTTTGTTATTTTATCATTTAAAATATACACAGACCTAATTGCCAGTCATAAAAATCTTAAGCCTTCGTACAGAACTGCCCTTTTTATAAAATTGAGATAGATTTTACTAAATAAATTCTACTGCTTAATATCAAAAAGAACGAAGACTTCCAATTAATACATTCCAGCTATCCTTGCAGCAAATAGGTAGAAATCATCATTTTAAACTCTCACATCGGTATGTAGCTCACACTGAGGATCTCGGGCAAAAAAAGAACACTAGAAAAGCGCTGGAAAAGTAAAAATTCCCCTCTGACCTTGTTCATTTGCTGCCCCCTCCTGGTGAGAAACAAACAAAGCACCACAAGACAGCAAGGAGAAAAACAGCTGTGATTTTCCAAGTCCCGCTACAAACACTTGCTGGTAAACTTGTGAGAGGAGACCTTTTTCAGTTTAAAAGAATTTCTTAAAGTTTTACAGCATCAACAGACTCTAAAATATAGTTCCCAAGCGACTGTGTTAGGCATAACGAGAGACAACGCTGGGACAAAGAGAAAATGAGGCTACGTGCTTTGGCATACTGGAGCTCTGCGTAGCGGCACAGCCCGCGGGCTTGGAGTCGCAGCCAGCATGGCAGTGTTGTGTCCATGCCATTCTGCCATCAGCTGCTCAACCTATGCTGCAGGACACACAGCTGGCTTGAGCTGTGTGCGATTGGGATGGCTGCGACTGGCGACAGATCCCGTTCTGCCGCGGGGTCAGGGCCTTCAGCAGAAAGAATTAAGAGACAGCCACAGGCTGGTGCCATGGCTAATTGCTTGTTTCAGGAGTTCGCACTTCAGGGGGGCTGTAAGAAAGAAACAGTGTTGACATGAAGTTTGTTTTGCTGTACAAAACTAAGTCAAGCAAAGCTCAAGTCAGGACTAGGTATGCAAAGTTCAAGTTCTTAATCTTGGCGGTAATTACAAGCAGCATTCCAGGGAGAGCTCCAGAGACCCAGTCCATAAATGCTCCCTTTGCTTTGAAAAACAGAAAGGTAGTGCGCTCATCAGATGACATGTTTAACATGTAACCCTAGAAAAAATTTGGATTGTCATACTTCACTGGTTCAAAAATAACTGTGGCAACGATATAGTAATGTAATGTGCTTGACCTTCTACTTCTCCAACTTAAAACAGAGGCAAGTTTTGTTAACTGACTACTTCAGTTAAGAAAACAAAAAAAAACAAACAAAAGACAGATGCCTAAGTGAAAGGCACACCAGTAGCACTCTGGTCTACTCACTACCTATTAACAAAGCTGCTAGTTTACTTCAAGTAATTAGGCCTCTGACTAACCAAATCCAAATTCCACTTTTGCCTTTTTTTTATTGTATCCATTTCAGCAAGCTCCTAAAACACGTGCTTATTTCTTTTCACGTGAGCAATAACAACATCAAACCAGGAAATCCAGATTCAGCATAGATAAATGCTTCAGCCCTAGAAAACAGTGGGATAAAGAAGCTATTTGGGGAAAAAAGTTTGACAATTTGAATTAATTTATAATACACAACTGTAGAAGTCAGAAATGATTTCTGTAGTTAAACTATTGTGAAAATGTTTTCTAATAATGTATGGCCATTAACAAAAAGAACATGCACGAAACCAAATTTACATACTTAGAAGAAACCTAGAGAAACAGATGTACACAAACTTCTCTATCTAAAGATTAGGAAAGTTATCAGAATACTTTGTAATGTCAACTCGTGGACAGGTGGCTACCAGAGATTACTATTTCTTCATTAAAAAAAAAAAAAAAAGAAGAGATAGCTTTTCTGAATAATAGAAAAGCATCAAATGCCTTCTCAACTTCTCCTTGGAAGAAAGGATGCACTTGAGATCAGGCAAAGTGTTGGTGTTAACTCTTACAACTGCAGATAAGTAGAATTTTACACTAACTGATAAAATGGGTGTTCAGTAAATACGCCTCTTAAAAATGCAGCCTTGACTACAAAGGAAACTGGTTTTTTCACCTTGTAGACTTTTTTCAACTTGTAGAATTCCAAGAAGTCTCACAGCACCTCTCTTGGCTCTTCCAAGAGCCTATCTCAGTGACTCCACTTTGTTATTTCTTGTAACAAAACGTAATAGAAAACTTTTAGCAGCACCTTTTGATCAGTGCCTGCTTAATTTATTCAAAAGCCTGGTACTATCATAAACCAAGTAGAAGTCAGCTACTCGAATAAGGAACCTTATTTTTGTTCAGGCTATCCATTGCTAACTTTCTTATAAAAATAACTAAGTAAATAAGCAAACAAATAAATGTGCCAGACTATCAAAAGTTGTGCAATGAAGGAACAAAATAGCAAGCTTTGCTGTAATAGAGGTTGTACCTTTTGTAGGTATTGCATTTAAATTAACTTGAATCCTTCTTTCTAACTGCTTTTATGTTGGAGCACACGGGGTTATTTTCAGGCTTCTTTCTTCTGTCCCTCTCTTTCATTTCTGGGTTTGTTTTTTTATGATGGATTTGTTTGTGATGTCCACTCATCTATGTCTGGTTTTGAATACACGATCCCAAAATGAAGACAAAACTGATGTAGAAGGTCTGTGATTTTCCATATGCTACTTCAACTCTTCTCTGGATTGCCAATTAACAAATAAATGACATAAACTAATTAAAAAAGAAACTCAAAATACACTATCAACCAATATTTTATAATGCCATCAGTGATGGAAAGACTTAAAAATCTCAGCTATTATACTTTCAGGTGAAAGACAAAGTTGTGGAGAAAATAAACCTTGCTCCTCATTCTGTATTATGTTTGTGAAACACACATAAAACAGAGCTTCTCAAAAAAAGCCATTTTGGGGTGTTGTCTTTTGTTCATTTCCGTGTGTTGTTTGGTTGGTTTTTACCCTTTAGGACTAAGTTAGATACAAGTTAAATATACGTAATTTTGAGGAAAGAACTGCTCTATTTTATTTTTGCATATATTGCAAATACAATGAATAGGCAAGTGACTTAGAGAAATGTTTAACTGCCATTTACACACCCCTAGGAAGTACAGGTTGTCATTATTGGATGCACACTTGCATTATAAAATTGCTGAAGTTCTGCTTAGCTCAACAAAAGATAAAACCAAAATTAGGTAAGCACAAATTATAATCATAAAAATGACAGCATTTGGAAAGTCACTACCGTGTTTGACACACTTGCCATGGCAATAAATACCCCTTTCCTTTTGAAAGTGACAATGCAGGAAGGAGAAACATGATTTTCAAGTATCTCATTTGACCTGAATCCATTTGGTTTACCAGATTACGATGTATTTATGATCCAGAAGTTTAATCCAACAACACACATTTTAAGTAGTTGTCTTTTCTAAGTTTCCACAGCAAAACTTCTAATGATCCCTATAAATGTAGATAAAAAACAGACAACCTTTTCACATAATACAGCTATTATATTGCAAGGAATTGATTTATGTTATGAATATCCAAATGTTGTTAAAATAGCATATAATTCTCATTACACTGTTAAGACTAATACAAACATCAGTGAAATGTCAGCCATTTTCAACCTAAAATATAAGCTTAAGAAACACAGTGCTGCACATATACTTTATAAAACTAGGGTCAAAAAAAACCCATTATATGATTGAGAAGATAGCCAGTGTTTGCTTCAGAGTAAGTGAAATACTTTAATCCACAGCATTATTTGGTACAGAATCATTTAACTTGACAGAGTGTGTATATTACTGCTTTTCTATTAGCAACAAAGTAGCAAAGTACCACCCAACATTCTCTTTGTCTCCCCTCCCATCTTATAAACAAGATACAAAATCTGATGTTAATTGTTATATCATAGAATCACAGAATCATAGAATCAGATGGGTTGGAAAGGACCTCTGATATCATCAAGTCCAACCCTTGACCCAACACCACCGCAGTTACTAGACTATGGCACTAAGTGCCACGTCCAGCCTCATCTTAAAAACCTCCAGGGATGGTGAATCCACCACTTCCCTGGGCAGTTGTTTATATTTATTTATATAAATAAATCAATCTCCAAACAGTTGTACCAACTCTGAAGATGATTTGTAGAAACCAGAACTTGGTAATGTGAGACATTTCAGCACACTGTTATTTACAGAAGGAAAAAAATAAAGAACTTCTTTTCCTCACTCAGTGTCATCAAGCCTTATTTATTAAATTGCCAGTTCTTTTTAATGTGATGACACAGCAAGTAGATTACAAGAACTGCTGGATTATGGAGTCTCTAGTGACTGAGAGAAAAGGAAGGATAAATTGGAAAATCGCCAATTATGTGACCATTTACAGATTAAAGAATTATTCAAAATCTTATGGATTTTTTTCATATGCTCTATAGAAGACAGCATTATGAATAAACAAATACTTACCTGGCCTTCCAGTTCAGTGTACACCAGTTTCTCCAGCGTGGTTCAGTGGTCAAGGCACCACCAACACATGTAAGGATACTGTGATGGAGCTGAAGCCAGTGATCTAAAGGGTCTACATGTCACAGGACCTAAGGAAGAAATAGATGAACTTTTACATAGCCATGTACTGTATGAGACATACATGGTGTACAGCAATGTACAGCCTAGTAACTCAGAACATACAGCAGCTGCTGAAGAAGATACCATTTTTGGTAATTTATTTTAGTATGTTAAGATACACTCACAACATACCTCCCACAACACAAAATACAACCTATCTTAAAAAAACTCAAATAAAATCCCAACCCACTGAGATTGCTAAGCCAAGAATAAAAAGCAGGAATCGCCAAAACTAAAGTTGCCTTGGTAACCTTAATTTCATTTTTTTTTGTGTATCTACTCTGTTCTCTAGAGAATAAAAATGAAGCACTACCCATTCTACACACTGAATTTCAAAAGGATCACTGGAGGCAGAAATTTATATACAGTCAAGCTGGGCAACTGAAGATTTTTCAAGTGTACCCACCCATTCAGATGAGTGCTTGGCTTTGTATCAAGAGTTTTCTTAACTTTTTGTTTTGTTTTCTTTTTGATGTTTAACAAGTTTTAGGCTTTATTTTTTGAATCAAAATACCTAAGAAGTTAAAACATAAATTCCAGATTTCACAAAAGGGAATCATATGTATATGGCAGAAACTTCTGATTCTTGAGCTGATTGTCATTTGAATACTGGCAGCAATAGTAAACAGAAGTGATTGTGTAGCCTCTTATTTTAATGCTGGTTCTCATGTCCGAGACGAAATCCTTTCTGTCCACTTCATATCAAACTGTTGCCCAAGTTATTCTCATTTTCTGAGACTTCCCATTATTTTACTCATTGCCCACTTTTCCCTGTCCCAGTAGCAGTTTTCCTAACACGCCAAATTCTGCTTAGGTTCATCTCCTCATTTCAGTCTTTTCCTCTAGCAACTTCTCACAGGTTTTCCAGCTCCACCAGTCTTCAGTACTCAATTTTTTTTATATATGCTGTCTACAAAAGAATTAAAAATCTTTGCAAAGCAGGTACCAAAGAAAACTGGCAAGATTTCTCAGATCCTGTCCTCTCCTCCCTAAAACAGTCTGTCACACCTAGCTTCCTACAGTAAGGTATCATCTTTGTTCACTGCTTTTTTCAGAGACTCTGAAGAGGCCAAATCTCAACAGATTTTTGCATCAGGAATGTGGCCTTTCATCTATTCTAATAGAAGACACCATCTGAAAAATCCTTATAAATTTCCTGCAAGCCACAGACTATTAGGGCTTTTTAAATAAAAGGTACCCACAGCCCCACGGTTTCCACTTGAAAACATTATGAACAGAAGGTTTTCTCCATATGCATTCTAGAAAATTGGCTGAATCATTTTGGTTGATTTGTTTTTAAAGGAAAACTATTAGTTGTAGGCAAAGAACATAGTGAGACATTTCAGTCAAAACAGCTTAAACAAACAAACAAAAAAGCAAGACAGAAGAACAAGTGAAAACAGTTATCTTTTAAACAAAAAACAACACTGGTAACACACCAGATTCATCTAGAGTAAAAAAAAAAATGCTGTGTGGTTTCATAACTCTAAATACAAAGTGTGCAGTTAAAATATAGAAATGAGAGACCTAGGTACATCATAGATTCATTACTGATTTCAGTGAAAGGGGTCATCTTCAACAAAATATTGGGGAGGGTATATATATATCAGCATGAAGAACTGCTGCTAGAGATGTACAGCCTCTACCACTATTGAAGATAACTTAGAAAATCAAACGTTGATGGTGTAAGAATGCACAGTTCACCCCTGCTCCACTTTTGTTTATCTAGCTTTGTCTCTTGGAGGATGGAGTTCTTTGAAAGTTGCTTTAGGATTTAAGAAGTGAGGAAGTTAGCCATAAGAATTGCTCATTTGATGAAACTGAAGTTAATATATATTGATTGATAGGTTTACTATACCGTTCCCCATAAGATTCACCTTGCTTCACTTAATGAGATTAACTGAAGACGGCAGGCCGAAATCAGAGACGTGGGGACAAGTCTCTTCACATAGCTCTGTTCCACAAGCCTAGGTCTTTTTTTGTAGGTCAAGATATGAGGAATTGAAACCGATAACAGCATGAACTGCAACATCCACTTTTGACACTGTTAAATGTCCAAAAAGGAATCAGAAAGAGACTAAACTCTTGGGTCAAAACAGATCTAAATTGAATATTGAACCTGGTCATCACTAAGAGTATTACAATTCTGGTGTTATTCCAGTCACATTGACACAAAGCTAAATCCAGAAAAACTTCAGACACGAAGCATTCTTCAGCTTTGACATGTTAAGCAGTACAGTATCCTCACCCCCAATCTGACAACACAACAAACAATAAAAGTGTGACGGGATAGAGTCTTCCTTGTATGAAGAAAGGATATCTGCCTCCATGCAGATGCAAATAAAGCTGTCACTGAGTAAGATGAAGCAAGACTGGTAAGGAAGATAAACTTGTCGCTGCTAACATACAAGGAAGAATTTCCTTTTAAACTAACAGACAACCAGGTATGCAACCAAGCAATTATCAATTGCCCAAATAAGCCCATCAGAAACTCAAATCAACATAAAAACTATCAAAAATCCAAGCATCTCGTCATGTCCAGCTTCCAGATTCCCTGCACTGAGTGTTGTTGCCTTCTTTTCTCCTCTACCTACTTAGCTGCTTAGTTGCTAGTTCAGTGCAGGTGCCACATCCCACCACCACTGACTGCTTTGTTTAGTGCCTTCGAGCAAACTGTAAATAGTTCCTAGTCCTTCCCTCCTGCCATTGAAAACACAGTTCTAATCTACCTTAACAAGTTTTAAAGCCTTCTTCCACCAATTAAAACAAATTCACTTGTACGTACACTTGCATTAAGCAAATAATTAGCACTGGAGAAAAAGGGAAAATAATTGCAAAAATTGTCTCTCACATCTTGCATTCAGTACATCGGTACAGTTTGAAAATGTAACCATGGTTCCTCAGATGTTTGCAGACCTTGATCAATTCCTTGGCTGTATTAAAGGCCACAGTTTGTCACAACAGGTTAAAATCAGAGTAAATACATCAATTTAAAATAGAAGAAAAACATTTATCCACGTTAAACACTTATTAACATAAATATTCAAACTTAACTCCTGTGTAGTTTAAAAGTATTTTGTGCTTATTAATATCAGGCCGACTTTAGCTGAGATGTACAGTATTTCAGAATAAAGAGCAATTATTGATTATGAAGACATAATTTGACCGTGGGGCCTCTGGCAGCAAATCTGAGGTTAGCTGAGCTCTACGAATGCTTAATGCACTCCCAATGTCAAAACCGAACAAAAAACCAAACCAAAACACGGTAACAAGGAGCTCTCAAAGATTTCAAACCACAATTTAAAATGAGTTAGCAAAATATATCCCTGCAGTGATTTTGATGTGAATTATAGAGCGTATGAAAAATACTGAAGGAACAGATACTTAGGAAACATCAAAATACCCAGGCTTCAAAGGATTATTTTTAGTGGCATACACAATGTACTTTACATGTCCATTTTCTTCTAAGCACATTTGCTAGCAGTCTGAGTTTGGTCTGGAGAAACTACTGGTTGGAGGTTGCAGGTTTTGCATAGAGGATTTCAGTTTAATGGGAAATGGAAGAGGGATTTGTAATTGTTTCCTGTAAAGGTTTTAATATAAAAATCACTCAACTTTTGTAGCAACTTCTGGTCTCTTTTTTAAGATTTAAAGGCCCAAAGTTATGACAGGCAGCATGAATAATCTTTCCAGTCTTTTGCCTCTATCCCTGATGGAGACAGAAGACTGTCACCATACAGCCTACACAACTATCAACAACTGTTTTAATTTAAAAAAGTGAAAACCAAATAACATCACATAATCTCATACAAGAATCTCCCAGACTGACAAATTGATAATTTTGTCCCAAGTAAGAAATTAAGAAGAAACTTCAGTATTTTAGCAATTTGTACATTTTTTCCCAGTAACCACTTAGGCTTTCACATGAGTCAAAAGCTACAACAAGTATATTGTACCAAATAACGTTAAAAATTACAGCTGAAACTTGACACTAGGTTAAACACAAGCTGACACAAGGGCGAAGTGACATTTAAAACTTGTTTCAAAAACTATCCCCATAGCAAGCAGGAAGGTTCTCATACCCATTGTATTAGCTCTACAAGCACAACAAATCAGCAAAGGACAGTTCCTTATCATTTTACACATTTTTCCTTCAATGGAAGCTTCCTTTAATGGAATGAAACACCTGAAAACCATTAGCAAGTTGAAAGTTTCTTAGTTTCTTTAATGTTTCTTCTCCACTTCAAAAATTTATAGAAATTAGCAGTGTTAAATAAATATTTAGAAAGGCTTCCTTTGCTCACATTTATCACAAAAATGTAAACAATAATCAGAACAAATATGAAATATTTAAAATCCAATACTACTACCGAGAACTTAAAAATTATTATTTAACCTATTAGATTTTTCACCAGGAAGCTAAAATTAAGTAAACTTTCTGCATGTTAACATAACAGTGAATGGTAAGTTAAAATTTTCAAAATTCATTGCCCCCAGACATAATGGAAATTGTCAAAAAAGTATCCTGGAAAATCTAGTCCCAGGTTTTCTTACTGCAGTTGTTAGGGAGATGGATTTTTGATCCCCACGTGTCCCACCAAAAAGCAATGAAATTACTCACTCGAGAGACAATTCATAATTTGTTAGTAAGAACCAGATATCCTTTCCCTTAAAAAACATCATTTTTATAAACACTCATGAATCTTTTCACTGTTGTAGTCATCTCTATTTTGAAATACTGTGAATTGCAGCTGTCTTTCCATGTGCTTTCCTTCCTCATCCCTTCGAGAAAAAGTTGTACTGGCCTGCAGCCTTGTTGTTGGCTTTCAGTCACACACAATTAAGTGGAGATGCTGTAAGGCGTTGTAAAGCAAATAAAATACTAGTTTTGCTTTTAGTTCTAAAAATTACCGGGTTTTCAATCAAGTTTTCACCAGGAAGACTATAAGAATTCTACCTCTGGCCCTTTCAGACAGTAAAAAGCCTCAGAACAACCCAGTGTATGCCAAAGACAACGAAGACATCAAAATTAGACTGAGTAACATATAATCCAATCTAAATCCTTCAAAACCTTTACCATGACACAGATGCAATGCTTGGCCTGGCTACAATTACTGGAAGCCCTGTCATTCCACATTCCCCAACGTTGCTAACGTTGTCAGTTCTCTTACCTGACCACTGCCACAAACTCCATGCACTCCGAGCACACCCATGAGCCACCACCTTATTTCACAATTACCTGTTTTTTCACTTGGCCCCACTGAGCAATCAGAACCAAATCAGTAGTTCAAAGCATAAAGTAGGAATTTGGTTCATATTAACAGAAGCAGGCATGGAAACCTTGCTAAAATCAATTAATCACTGCAATCACCCACAACACTGAAAGGTTAAACAGAACAATGCCCAGGCTACCTTTGTACACGATCTTTCAAGATTTTACCTACAAACTAACTGCATAGCCTTATTGAGGGCAAAACACTTGCAATTAGTAAAAGAAATACTATTTAATTAATGAGAGAAAAAATATTAAAAAGTATAATAAGTAAATAAGCAACATCAGTAGTTAATGCAAAGGTGAACAGCACAAGAATACTGGAATAATGTCCTTTTGTGATTTAGGAGAGAAAGATTATGCTACTCAGTCAAGGTCTTCAATTGATAAATGGAGACAATATTAGCTATTAGCAGTGTCACAAAACTTGAAAAAGCTAAAAAAAGCATAAACCATGATAGAGGTACCTTTACAGTAATATTAGAGCCATTAAAAAGCTAATAATATTGAAATAATTGGAATATGATGGTCAACTACTCCTAGAAACATTCAGAATCCAAAATATAAAACGAGACAGGATTTTCCAGAATGAAGGAACATCATCTAAATGTGAATATTTACAACATATTTTCAGAATTTTTGAAATTCTTACATTTTCTTTGCTGAAACCAGCATGAAGATGTTTTACAGTAGCTTCAGATGGTAACATTTAGAGCTCACACTGAAACTCCGAAATAAATTTTGCATTGACCAAATAAAGTTATTTGCACAGATTAAGTTTTCAGCTGAGGAGGCAACTGTATGGGAATGAAAAACAAAATCTGACTTACTGGTAAAAATCACAATGTGCACATCTAACCATAACCTGATAATGGCAAGCAAGCTACACAAAGGTCTCTTATCTGCTCAGTTTCAGAAGATGACACCATGCACTGGGACAAGGTTTCCTCTGATGGCTGTTTCTGCGCACTTTCCAGGCATCTTGTGACGTAAAAGCACTTTCACAGATGAGGCACTGGTAGGTTTCTTTTATCCACTTGTGTGATTTTTCAATGATTTCCCATTAAGATCCACTTGGTCATGGGACAACAAACACATTTAAAACCACAATCCACATCATTACCCTTTCAATGGATTTGCTCAGCTTTTTTTGGTTCTAGTGCTCTATTGCACATGTTGCAAAAGTGCTGCCTTCTCTCAGAACCCAGCTTTAAGGCACAAGCATCTTCCACAGAACAAGCTGACCCTTCACATCTAGCTTGCAGCTATTTTTGTTGTAATGTTGACACCTCAGTTCAGCTTTAGGGGTTTTTATCTCCTCAGCAAAGGTCTGGGTTCTAACACTGTAAAATGAGAGAGACTTACAGACTGGGCTTCTCCATCCTTTCTCTTAGAATACAGAAGAGAAGTCAGCACTGCAGGGTTCCTCAAGCTGCAAATGAGCTGCTGCTTCTCCAAGCAAGGTGTTCACAGGAGTGAGAGGCATGAGGATTATGCTCAGGCTCATGTCACAAGAGTGAGGACTCATATTTTGAGGCATTTGATACACAGGCTACAAGACAGTTATTTTTTGCTTTCTTTATTTTCATCTCCTGTGCTGTATGACTCATTTTCACTTTGGTCCATTTTAGGATACCCGAAATCCGACCTGCCATATCTGTCTCACGCATTTGAGCTGGGTGCACCCTGATCTTACTTTTAATCCTTCTAATCAAATGGCAGAGCTTGCACCTGTATATCTCCACCTGAAATATTTCCACCAGACCAGGCCATCTGGGCTTCAAAAAAGCACAGCAGCATGTTGTGATGTCCTTGGGGTGATGGGCAGGTGCACTGACAGAGACCATTGGTATTTGTAGTTAAATTCATTAATTTTCTGTAGTTGCTGGCAGACAGATCTACAAAAGACAGTAAGCAAAAGAGTTAAAATTCACTTATCCAAACTCTAAGGAGTCTCTAAGACACTCTAAGTGTCCTACCCAAAATCTAATGCACAGTGAAACCCAAATTCAGATTCCAGTCCTCGGGATGTCCACAGATTTTAAGACTATCTGAAAGAACTGAGGGTTCTGCATGAGAAAAATGATGCCATAAATGACTAGTCAAGTCATTTCACAATGTTGAAATGCTGAAATTAAAAATTAACTACAGATGAATAATGTTACAGCATTTCTGTGTTAAGTTTGTAGCAGCTCCTGTTAAGAGACCGGCAATAATAAGTTTAAATCTAATACTGCTCTTAAAAGCCAAGCACGCTGGTGAGAAATCTGCACCCCTCCAACCCAACAGCCATCATCACAGGCGCATCCCAAACACAGCCCAATATCCCCCCTCCCAAAGCCCACCGGCCCTTTCCCAGCAGACTGGAAAGGCAAATTAAGCGGAGCAACGCCTTACAAGATGATCATGAAATCACAGAATGGTTTGAGTTGGAAAGGACCTTGAAGATCACGCAGTTCCAGTCCCTTGTGCCACGGGCAGGGACACTGGAACAGGTTGCTCCAAGCTCCAGCCAAGCCAGACTAGAACACTCACGCGGATGGCGCATCCACAGCTTCTCTGAGCAGCCTATTCCAGCGCCTGCCCACCCTCAGAGCGAAGACCACCACCATTCCCCCCCGCCCCCGCTACCCCAGCCGAGCCCACTCACTCCCGGCCGGCTCCACTCCCGCCGCCTCCCCGCTGACACCCCTGGGGGAGGAGGCGGAGCCTCCGCCGCGCTCGCGGCCTCGCGCGCGGGGTTCACTTCCGGCCCCGCGCCGCCTCCCCCCCTCCCAGCGGCGGCGGCAGCGAAGGAGTTCGNACCGAGTAAGGGACCGGCTGGGGCTGGCGGGGAGGCTCCCCGCCGCGGCGCCTCGGGGAGGAGGAGGAGGGAGGCGGAGGGAGAAACGCGGGCGAGGGGATTGAAGCGGGGGGATACACACACGGGACGGGGAGGACGAGGAGCGGCCCGGGTGGAAGTGGAGAGGGAGGAGGAGGGGGTGAGCAGAGGAGGATGGGTGAAGGCGGCCGCCCCGGGGCAGAGCGGTTGCTGTAGGAGCCGCCGGGCACGCGGCGAGGCGACCTGGCGGGGTCGGGAGCGCTGCGTTCGCCCGTGGATCCGGGAGGGCCGCGCGGGAGGGGGAAGGGANCCGGGAGCGGCGGGCGCGTGTCCCCGGGAGTCCCGCGTGCGCCTTCCCGCCCCGGGGGCGCTCCGGCCACGGGGAACCGGCATTGCCGCCGGGGAACCGGGTCTGCCGCGACGTGGGACAGGGGGACGAGTGTGTGTGTGGGGGGGCGCCTCCTCCGCGTGGCTGCGAGGCCGCTGCCGCCCGGCGCGCAGGACTTGGGCATCCTGAGGTGGGTCCGGGCCGACGCTGCCCGGGATCCCCCCCGCAACTCACACACAGCCCCCCGCCGCAAGCCCTGTCCGAGCGGGACCGGGAGTGCTCCGGGCCAGTGGGTGCCTCGGTGGTGCCCCGCGGCCGCCGAGCCGCTGCCCGCCCTGCGGCGAGCCCACTTCCCGCCCGGCCGCCCGCCCTCCTTCCCCCGGGCCCCGCCGCTCTCGCGGTAGGGAAAGTGCCTGTGCTGCGGGAAGCAGACAGCGATTTGTTGCCGCCAGCCCCTCCTTCCAGCCCTCCAAATGACTGGCAACTCCCAGCTCTCGTTGAGGACGCGGAGATCGAGCTGCCGCGTTCCCGCCGGACCGGGGCTCTCGGGCGTACGTTTTCCTGGCACCCTGGTTAGTGCCGTGGGGTTCGGTTTTGTCCACGCTCGGGAGCTCGTGAACACAGTCTTCTGGAAATTTTGCCCGGAGTTAATATCCTAATGCTTACTCTATCGCTCCTCTTCACTATATAAATATTTTAGCTGTATAAACTGCTTTCTGTATTTTTTATGTTTTCTGTATTTTTTCTGCCTTAAAAAGTTTTGATTTGAGGCTTGATTTTATTGTTAATCGTGGGAGTGGAAAACGGGTGAGGAAATAGGGTGAGTGTACATGTGAACTATGTAAAACAGAAGAGTGTTGAGTATTGCATAGAGAAAGTTAACTAAGTGATAAGACAGAGAAGCTGATGATAGGAACCTTGTACGTAGGAAAAGATGGGTGAAATCTCTTTGCAAATCCTTGTGAACTTCCTATCGTTATTCTTGAATTCAAAAGTAGGAAAAAGTAGGGCTGTAACAAGATCACATCACAATTTGTCTCTTTAAAGCAATTAGTACCTAAGCATGCACATACCAAACCATACCTCATCACCTTCTAAAATCTGCCTAAGAGGTTTCTCATCCACATCAACACACATCTGAAGCATTTAAATGAAGTGAAAGTTTATCCACATTTTGATGGAATATTTGAAATGAACATATTCCTGAAGAAAATCTGAACTATTTCATGCATATTAATGAACTTAATAGTAGTTTTATTGTTGCGTTACAGAGACAGCTGGCAGTTGTATTGGCAGTCTGTAATGGCCTGAGATATTGCTAAGGTGTTATCTCATCTGATGCCTTCTCTGCCAGCCTGCTTTTCCAGAATTTAAGATGAGGTTATTACATAACTTTAAAATATATGTGATATAACAAAATAACTTGCTTAAAGATTTCAGTGTCACTTTCGGCTATTAAGAGAAGGAAGACTGCTACAGCGTCCTGTGTCTAACTAAAAGAAATCTTGAAAGACACATAGTTCCCTTAAAATTCTCCTTGTGACATTTCTCTGCTCTTTAACCAACTTCTGTCACAGACATACTTGCTCAGGGCTGCATATCCAAGTTGTAGAAGTTCTGCATTTAATACTTATTGCTTCTTTTTTTTTTTTCCTTTTGTGACAAATACATCTTAGAGCAAGTTCTTTTTAGGGCAGTTTTTCCTCTTTTGTTCTTATATTCTCTTGCCATAATGGTGTGGAGTATCAGGAGGAAGCAATTAAGACAAAACCTTTCTATGTGCCTTGAATAAGCAGAAGTCTTGGTAAAGATCTAAAAGAAAAGGCGTGCAGCATTCTGACTTAAGTCTCTGAATATTGCATGTTTTTAACTCAGTCTCTTAGGAAGTTTTTCCTTTCTGGGCACTAAAGTGTTAGTGGTTTTAGCAAATAATTTTAGTGTATGTTGCAGAAAAGTCTGTATTACTACTAGTTCTAGAATTTGCATTAACTCAAGCAGGAGAGTGTTAGTAACTGTGCACTGTTTGAAGATCCTGTTCTGAATTAGGAAGACACTAACCAAAGTTATAGTGAGGTACCATCCTTTGGACCTGGCTTAGAGTATCTCGGATACATTTGTTCTATGAGGTCATTGATCATAATCTTCAGAAACAACTGTTGTATGAAACTAATAGAGTTCAGAAGATAATTTTGACGTTTCTTTGTACATTCACCCCCTGCTTCTGACTGTCATGTTTAGGGGATTTGTTTTCAACTAATGAGTCCTGGGATACAGAAAGAGCAACATTTAAGTTATTAAAGTATTAGCTAGTTTGCTTAGTAAGCTAGTATTAGCTTAATTTGTAGAAAGGTGAGCTCTGGCACCTGTATTATTTGGAAACAGATTTCAAAAGGCAAATATCTGTCTTACCACAGACAGATCCATGTTCTGAAGGAGATCAAAAGGTATTTGCTAAACAGTGTAAAAAACCTATAGTTAAGCCAGTTTCAATGTCTATGGAAGATAATATAAGGGAATGTGTAACATCAGGTCTAAATTTTATAATTTTTAAAGTTTCTAGTTGAAGAAATTATAGTTAATTGAAACTATTCTTTTTAGAAGAAACTGCATATTATTATTATTTTAATAATCTGCTGCAGACTTATTTTCAGCTGTTTCACTCAATGCCATTTTACAGGTATAAAGACTACCACATTTTTTCGAAGCTGCTATCTGCTGTATAGTGTCAGAAAGCTGCTCTGAAATTAGACATCTTTAATTTATGCTGTTTCTCAATAGTGTTCCCTGCATTGCATAAATAATACAAATGCATAAGAAAAGTTCTTGATTTTCTAACAGATGTGTACACTTACAGAAAGAAGTTTCAGTTAAGGGAGTCAGCTCGGAGTGAGATTTTGCAAGAAGGTTTTGTTAGCTGGTCAGCATCATTCCTTGAAATAAATTTAGATCTTTGGAGCACAACTGTTTTCTGCCATTTGAAAATAACTTTTAAAAGGCATGGCTTGGGTTAGGCACTGGAGTGGAACAGCAAGTGAAAAAAATAATGGTGGACTGACAAGATACGTAAATATGCAGCACTGTTGTATGTTATTAACAGATATTGGCAGCATTGAATCTAAAGGCGTAAGCATTGATTCCACCTGCACATCTTGTTTTGTCAGTGCATTTGCTGTATCTTGCTTCCATAGTATTTTGCTGTGCAGCAGTAGCTGTCTGTTCATGAGGAACTGTATCTGCTGTTACAACTTAGTTAGTTATACATTTTTAATTCTCCCAAAGGTAGGTGATTAAATGACAGTTTTTGTCATAAAAAAGGCTGTTGATTTAACATGAGATAAAAGACTGCAGCAAGTTGATAATACTGATCTTTTTATTTTTTTGCAGGGTTGAGGATGCTGAGGCATCCGAGAAAAGTGTAAATGAAGAAAATGGGGAAGTATCAGAGGCAGACCAACCTCAGAACAAGCACACCCGACACAAAAAAAAGAAACACAAACACCGAAGTAAACACAAGAAACATAAACATTCTTCAGAGGAAGATAAGGACAAAAAACATAAACACAGACACAAACATAAGAAACATAAATGGAAAGAGGTGGCTGATGCCTCTGACAAAGAAGATGGACCAGCTAAAAGAACTAAAATTGATTTTTTAGCTCCTCTGGAAGACTTGGAGAAACAAAGAGCATTATTAAAAGCTGAACTTGAAAATGAATTAATGGAAGGAAAAGTCCAATCTGGGATGGGATTAATATTACAAGGTTACGAGTCAGGATCTGAAGAGGAGGGGGAGATTAATGAAAAAGCACGAAATGGAACGAGACCTACAGCAAAGTCAAACACTAAGGGGAAATTAGAACCTGTGGACAATAAAACTGGTTCCAAGAAAGCAAGTAAGAGTGAATCAAAAGAAAGGACTAGGCACAGGTCTGACAAAAAGAAAGGCAAGACAGGAGTTGATGGAGTCAAAGAGAAGACAACTAGAAGCAAGTCAAAAGAAAGGAGGAAATCCAAAAGCCCTTATAAGAGAAGTAAGTCTCAAGATCAGACAAGGAAATCTAGGTCCCCGATGCTTAAGAGGCGATCTCAGGAGAAAAACAGAAAGTCTAAATCTCCTCCAGAGGATAGAAATAAGGCTGATGATAAAAGTAAATCAAGAGATCGCAGAAAGTCTCCAGTTGTTAATGAAAACAAAAGCAGAGATCGTGGCAGAAAATCTAAATCTCCAACAGAACTAAGAAGCAAATCCAAAGATAGAAGATCACGGTCCAAAGATAGAAAACCTAGGAGATCAGAGACTGACAAAGAAAAAAAGCCAATTAAATCTCCTTCTAAAGATGCTTCTTCAGGGAAAGAAAACAGGTCCCCTAGACGACCTGGCCGTAGCCCAAAAGGAAGAAGCTTATCTCCCAAACAACGTGAAAAGTCAAGAAGAAGCAGATCCCCTCTCTTTAACGATCGTAGATCTAAACAGAGTAGATCCCCCTCTCGAGCCCGGTCTCCGGTTAGAAGAGTGAGGAGTAGATCTGCAGAAAGGAAGAGAAGAGAGTCAGAAAGGAGGCGTCTTTCTTCTCCCAGGTAGCTTAAAGATGTCACAAGCCATTGCAAAAATGCATCATGGGATGAAATATCTTCTAGTTCAGTGCCTACCTCTTTGTTTTATTCTGAAAGTAGCTATTAAAAAAAGTAATCAGGTTGTGCATTATATTGTGAGCTTACTTTGTATATATTCAGATTTTTAAAAAAAATACTCCCAGCTGTCAGACACATGCAGCTTGTGGTTGTTAAAGTGCTAAGTTATTTTCTGCTCACACCATTACTGGGAACAAGTTTTATAACTTGATGTTCTCCTTTCTATCACTTAGTTGGATTCAGAATTTGGCTCCTATTCTCTTTCTTTGTTAATAGTTCTGTTGCTTTCAGAAATTTCTTAGGAGTGAGAGTCCTGTCTACTTTTACATATTACTGTTGGCTGAAAGTGGGTGATTAACCCCATTTTCTCCTCAAAACCCTAAGATGGAGTCAGTATGCGTGAATGTAAGCAAATCTTCTGTATCAAGATGTCCCTCTGAGAGTCTTTTTTTTCTTTTAAAAATACTGTGTATTTTTCATCTGCTGGAGGGATGGTAGTGTTGTTTTGTTATCGGACTGTTGTATATAATTAACATGTTTTGCATACACTCAAAGGAGAAGAATGGAAATCTATTTAGTGTATGGGTTTAGTCTTGGCATTCTTTAAAGACAATTAAGCCTAAGAAATCAGTTACCTTGAAATTGCTCTGAACACTAATAATGCCTGGATGGTAAGTTTCCAGGAAGAGAACAATATAAGCATATGCATTTTTGGAAGTTAATTCATTAGCTCTAAAAAGTTTAAGGGGCAGAGTTCAGCATTGCATGATGAATATTTTGAAACTTTCTATCATGGGATTTAGCTTCACCCAGTCTGATAATTAAGATCAAAGAAGTATACATTTAAAACTGGAATTAAAACCACAAAGGTTGAGCTTAGTAAATAAACACCAAAGAATCTGAAGGTCTTTCAGCCTGAATTGCTGAAGGTTACTCTGGTTTCAAGTATGGGATATCTTTAGGTAGTTTGGAGAATATCTCCAGTGGTGTTAATCAGATTAAGCAAATATTGTAAATGCTAGCAATTTATCTGGCTGCTTTCTGGTGCATCAGGAATGTATTGGCACAACCACATATTTTTTTGGCATAGTATCTGACTTTTCTTCTGTAACATTTTGCATCTTTCTTTTCATTCTTCATGACAGCTTGCATTGCAGCCAGTTTGAATTAGTTGTCTAGACACTTACTTCAAGTGATGCATGTGTCTAGAATTTTGCTGTCAAATCCTGTAACTCCGTGGTGAGCAGCATGTGAGTGGGGAACCAAGACATATTTTCTGCTGGAAGTGTTTGCAGATCAGCAGGAATAATGTTTCTTTGTGGGACATCTGAACTAATTCCAGCTATGTTAGAGTTTTAACCACCTGTAATTACTCAGACTGCCAGAGAATTTCAGGAGCTTTCATGAACAGTTTTAACAAAAAAATCCTAGTAATTTAATTTTTCAGGTTTGTTCCCAGTGTTCTTATCATGTAAGACACTTCTCAGGTCTTCGACTGAAATTACTTATTATATGATGTTACTATGAATTCTTAATCAGCTTCTACTTTTTATCTCATCCCTGTGATGCCTGAACTGGTTTATTTTTCATAACAGATATTTTGATTGGGTTTTGGCAGTACAACCACTTCATTAGCCAGGAGACCTGGAACTCAGTTCATCCTGTGACTTCTTCTGTAATATGGTTCACAAGAACATAATACAAATTAATTGGGCTAAAGGTATCGGCCTGTTCAAGTATTTGAGTAGAGTAATTTTTTGTAGAAACTGCATGTGCATAAATTTTCCTTCTGCCCCACTGTTTGCTATTTTGCATCAGTTCTGTATGCCTGATCGTTATTTTTAGCTAAGGTAACTGAAGCTGATGCAGCAGTCTCAAAAGAAACAATCAGAATTACAGAATGAGTGCAATTAATCTTTCAGACCCAAGACATTTTATTCATTGTGAGATATAGCACCTGTAATAAGTTGTTCCAATTTGATGTAAAAAATAAAAAAATAAGGATTGGGGAAAAAAATTAATAGAGTAGCAACATTTTCTTTGAAATAGTGTGGAACTGTTTTCCAAGAATTTCTGATACTGCCTCATTAGAGTAGTTGTTAAATGCTTTTAACTTACAGTCTTTCCCATTCTTGATTGATATCTTGCAGTTAAGCTTTTTAATGTTGTTGTCCCATCAAGGATTTTTTTCTTGAATAATTGTGAATCACAATTCACAAGAACGAACAAATTTTGAATAGTATATAGTATCAAGCTTGAATTATTTTTTTTAATTTGAGAAGGGTTAGTTTACATGTTAATTAAGAATTCTGTTTTCATCTGCTGTATTAGAATGTGTGAAATATTGAAGCCATGCAATTCTAGTGCCCCAGTTGAAGTAGACATTAGTGCCACTACTGGGAAGTAGCATGATCCTAATTGTAAATTTCAATACTGTGTTGTAAAGATGCTGAAATAATTCTCAGTAATAAGGTTTTGGGTTTTATGTATTGTTTAAATTCTGTTTCTGATAAATTTGAAAGCAGGACTTACGTTTAGGACTTATGTAAGTCCTAAACAACAACCACCTTTGTTTTAAAACCTCTCTTAGTTGCATGGTAGTAATTAGCAAGCTATTTCTATACTTGTCCTGAACTAGTCCTGTGTGTGGGCACATAACTTCCCAGGGTGGGGAGATGCACACAGGAAGGGCAGCCAGCTTTGTGGTGTACTTATCCATCCCTCCCTCAGAAGCCCATCTGGTGGTCCCTCACCTGCAGTTAAGACTTTTTCAAGTGAGTATTTAGAGGGAACTTTGATATTTGTTGTTTTCAGCTTGCTCCTGATTTTTACTACCACTCTCTTCCTCTGTTTTAAGAACGCGGACCAGAGATGACATTTTGTCAAGACGTGAAAGATCAAAAGATGTTACCCCACCCAGTAGATGGTCCCCATCCAGAAGAAGGTCTCGGTCCCCCATTAGAAGGAGATCTCGCACGCCCCTTCGACGTAGCCGATCTCCAAGGAGGCGGAGTAGATCTCCTCGGAGAAGGTAAACACAACCCTGTATTTTCAAGTGTATTTTATGAAGTATTACTAGAAGAGGAAGGACTGCTATCTTATCTGTAAAGACTATGGGGTTTTTTGGTCCATGTTTGTGTGTGTTAGCATAGTTGAATTAATTTTGTCCTCCATTAATTAAATTGTTTTATTACTTGGAGTCATTATGTACCTTTATGTTTTATGAATAGATTTTCCTTCTTTTCTACAAAAAACACAAACCAAAAACCCCAAGATCTAAATCCCTCTTACTATCAACAGGGATAGAGGGCGAAGAAGTAGATCTCGCCTTCGAAGGAGGTCCAGGTCACGTGGTGGCCATAGACGTAGGAGCAGAAGCAAAGTGAAAGAAGACAAATTTAAAGGTAGTCTTTCGGAGGGTATGAAAGCTGAACAGGAGTCTTCATCAGATGAAAAGTAAGAATTAATTTTGAACTTGCACTGATTATTTAAAAACTGTAATTCTGCTGATACTGAGAATGAACTTACACTTATCTTCATGGTATAGTTTTTGAGTTGTTACCGAAAACCTTAATCATGTTTTAGTACTTGCGATCTTGTCAAATTAATGTTGGGATGTTCTGAAGAACTTCACAATATGCAAAAAATATCAAGACCTTGGCTAGTGGACAGACCTGAGGGGATGATGTATCACTAGGTTTGTTAATTCAGCTTGATCAGTATCTTGTGAAGACTTTTGGTCTGATTACTAAAGCTTACTGCTCAAGGAAAGCTGTAATAGCGGAAAGGATTCGTTGCTGTCTGCAAATTTTGTTTATATTTGCTAAATATCTACTTAGTCAATTGTGCAAGACTATGCATTCTTAATCAAATTATTAAAGGAAGAAGGATGCTGCAGTGAAAATGAACAAGGTTTTTTGTTTGTTTTCTTTCAAAAGGCTGCTGTTAGTTGTTTGCAATTAAAAATGATGTACAGAATGTCCCAATGAGAGACTAAGAGATAAATCTTCTCTGTAAGGAAATGTAAATATACACACTGGGATTTAATACACTGTAGCTTTCTGAGTCAGTTGAACAATATTGTTCAATATATTCTGTGCTTTCTACACCAAAGAACAATATTTGGTAACATTCAGTAGATAATCTTCTGTTTATGAGGTTATATAAAAAATAATCATGTTTTCATAGTCTTGAAGACTTTGATTTGGAAGAAGAGGATGAAGAAGCAGAGATAAGACAAAGGAGATTACAGCGGCAAGCAATTGTTCAGGTACATGGTTACAGACACTAATTTTATGTTTGTAGTGTAAAATGTTGAGATGAAGGAAGGCTCTTAGCCTATTGCTACCTTACAATAGTAATTACTATTGCTATATTTTTCCAAGTAATTAATTGTAATTGTTAGTCTCTGTTAAACTGTGCACTTCTATTGAAACAGCATTGCTTTTAAGACTGAAGTGATTCTTCTGAGTCATTTTTTGCTTCACTTAAACATCTCTGATGGTCTTAGGACATGGTAAAAATATTCTTAAATTACTTTCATCTGTAGAGTTTCTTTGTAGCTATATCATTGCTATAATAATGTCAGTGTAGCTCTAAGTTATATATCACTTAACCTAACTGCTCAGTTTTTTTCAAGTAGAAGTTGTCCTTGACCATTTCCAAAGTTTCATAAAGTCACTGGCATGGGTTCCTCCCTTAATATAGATAATGGATCAGTAATCACAGGTGTAATATGTGTTTGAGATCCCTGACAGGGAGCGGTGAGCAAAGGGAATGCAATTGTAGAGCACAAGTCAGGGATCTCTTTTCAAAGGTGGAATTTGGCACACAATTAGAACATAGCAAGCAAAATGCTGTAGCATATTTATTTAATGAGGTACAAAGCCACTGGTTTTAATGGAATGCTTATTTTAAGTAGCACTAAAAATACCACTCATGACTGGAGTTTTATGCAAAGCCCACTGTAAAATTCTTCAAAACTATGACCGAGAAAAATCATGTAAATTCTTACTAAAGGCCAGTTACACCTGGTGTTGGTGCATGCAGGAAGCAAATTCCAGAGCTTCATTCCCTAAATGGAAAACCTCTGCTTGTATTATTGAATAGTTTGATAACTTACTGGTATCGGCATTTATTCTACTTGATTTTTAGCTTTTGGGATAGGAAGTGAGGTTTGTATAATTTCGTAGTACTTAAGGCTAAAAAAATTGTAAAGATGTTGTTTGAAGTTTTTAATGTTTCTGAAATTTTTCAACATGAATGAATGAATAAATAGGATTTCCAATTCGAATAGAAAACATGAATTTGAAAAACTGCTTTCCTGTATCATAACACTAATAAAATGAGAAAGATTCTAGAATGCAAGCCATAAAATAATTAATTTTTCCTCAGAGACTGTTTCGTTTGTGTGCCTGAATGGCTTAGTAATAAATCTATTGCTGCTGACAGTTTGTTGTGCAAAACCAAGTAGTTAATTTTCAATAATAATCACATTTTACACAAATGTGAAGTCCTAAAGACACTCCTGAATTTTTCTGTCTTATGGTCTGGGCTATGGTGCGTTGTGAAAAAAAAACAGTTTTTAAAAGTTGTATCCCGTTCTGCAAATAATCTTTTCTTTAGAAATGTAGGTGATTATGAAAGCCAAGTTTAAGGTTTAGCACAAACCACTGAGAGGGTGGGTATGAAAATGCTTAAATTGTGATAAGCTGTGATGGTGAGATTAAAAATTAAATTTACTTTTAGAAATACAAAGGCCAGACAGAAGACAGTAATATATCTGTACCATCTGAACCAAGCAGTCCTCAAAGTAGTACACGTAGTCGCTCAAATTCGCCTGACGACATCCTAGAAAGAGTAGCTGCTGATGTTAAGGAGTATGAACGGGAAAACGTGGACACATTTGAAGCATCGGTAAAAGCCAAGCACAACCTCATGACAGTTGAACAGAACAACGGTAAGATTCTGAAATCTGTCTAGTGCAATTTATGAAAGCTCAGGCATTTGCTTGGTTTCCTTACATGCTTCCAGACTTGGAAGTAGATTGACATTTTGGATGGAATTATGAATGTTTTCACAAATATTATAGTACTAAAAATAAAAGATTAAAATAAAGCTTCCTCATTAGGAAGGATAATATGAGGAGAACTTGTTCTCTATTTCTAATAAATCTTAACACAATTTGTGCTATACATTTGGAAGGGCAAATAGCAATGTCTGTCTTTATACTTAAGAATCACTCTTCCAAATTTTTTTTTCACTCATGCGTGTTTTTTTCTTAGAATTTTAATGTAGCCTAGTCTTTATGGGGTGAGCTGGAAATTAGGGTCCTTTTCTCCCTTTTTTCATCAAAGCTGCTGTGTCAGAAGAATGGAAGCGGTTCTGTAGTCATTTAAAATGATTAAGGCTTCAGAGGGTCATTTTAGCAGCATAACTAGTTGCTGAAATGGTCATTTCCTTCTCGTAATCTACTGTACAGCAATATTGAAATGAAATTAATCCTGATGTAAAAGTTGCCTTGTACCAGCAGCAGCAAAGGGAAAATGGAGCATCTCCCAGTGCCCAGTGTAATATTGAAAATCTGCTTTTTTTTTTTTTTGTCTTTTGAAAGTGGATTACAGTACAGCTTCTATGTACTGTACACACAAGGTGTGTTTAGCTGCTGTGTGGTCGTACGTGAGCTAGTTTAAACTACTTCAGTTTCTCTTTACAGTTTAAATGCAACAGCACTGTTTAACAAGGGCTGTGGAACCTGCCCCAGCCCCTCAGAGGGAAATAGTTGGACAGTGGCTTGTATTTCATGTCGTGCACCACATATATCCTTGGGGGCTAAATACACCATCTTCTAGTGGATGATTCTCTTGCAATTAATGAAGCTTCTCTTTGGGACGGCTGTACTGCTCTGTAGTTTGTCCTGGTGTGGCCTCGAGGAGTATGTTTTCAGATGGTTCTTCTACAACAGTTGCAAAAAGAACTGTCCTATGCATTTTATTTGCATACCACAACTTTAGACTTAGTCTTCTTATGTATAACAGACAATAAATTTTTTGGGTTTTGTCTAAGCATGTACTGCTCTCTAATTTTGTGTACGAAAGCATATGAGAATATGACCCTTAACTACATAGACATTTTCCACATAGACACATGAAAAAGGTTTTTAAAAACTCATCAGTTGCTCACAAATCTTGGAATTTTTCATATACTGGTGGGATCCTGGGTCGGAGGTGGCTGTAACAACAGTTGAAAGCAGTGAAGTATCTTTCTTTGCAAAAGCCATTTTTTTTTCTATCCTAACTTTTTACAGGACCAGAGTAATAAGTTGCTAAGAAACTAGGTAATAACTCATTGTAGCCCAGTGCAAGTGTGAGTAACCGGAACTAAAAACTTAAGGAAGTTTCTGGAAGGATCTGTAGCTCAAAACAGTGGTGTAACCTATGATGAGTCTATACTGTGAAACATCATTATCAGCGTGATGGATGATTTCTTGATGCTGTCAGATTTCAGTCTAGTTGTTTTGTATGGAAGTGGTTGGCTACGTGCATCAGGAGACCCTGAAGCCTCTGAGCTTAACCATTTCTTTTTCTCCGTTGCTTAGTACCCTGAGGGGAGTGTCTGTGATTTACCGTGCTCCTGAAGGGCTGCTGCCATAATGTGTGTTACCAAATGTTTGCTTGCTTTTGCTACTGTGTACTTAATTCATATTTCTTTGCTTTTATCTTATCAACCAAGTAAAATCTCTTTGGGATTTAAAGATGATTAAAATGTGAGAAAGGGATACTCCTGCCCACATTAAATATGTTTCTCTTTAACACAGTAGTAAACATTGTATTTGACAAAAAGCTACACTCTAGGTCCTTTTTGGCCGGGTCAAAGAAAACATTTTCCAAAGAAGCAGCGTCTGGGCTTTACAACTTTGGTTTATACCAAAATACCATGTGATTAGCAGAAAAGCCTGAAGTTGTGTATTGAAAACATGACTTTTTTTTTTTTTTTCACATATGCACAGTCATTTTGTACTTGTTTTTATATGTATATACAGTCATTATTTGTAGGGATCATGTACATATTTGGCTTTTTTCCTTTCTGCTGTGTGAATTACTTGAAAGGTATTACATGTAGTTTTTCACGGAGGTGTAAACTTTTGAATGCTTTAAAGAACTAGTCTGAGTTTTATATTCTAGAATGTGAAATATGTGAAATGGTATTTGCTAGAAACATTAGTAGAGCTACCTGTTTGCCAACATACCGATCTTAGTCTATGTTGTAAAAATAACAAGTGCCGAATTGTACTGGCAACAAAGTTATCATTTGACATCTTTTTCATGTTGAGTAATCCAAATTTCATTTTAAGGTTCATCTCAGAAGAAACTACTAGCTCCTGATATGTTCACAGAATCAGATGATATGTTCGCTGCATACTTTGATGTAGGTAATTCTTGGAGATGAAATGTATGATCTTTTTCTGCTTGATTTTTGTTAGTCACTGTCACTTGAGAATTGTGGGAATTTTGATTTATAAAAGCATGTGCAGCTAAGTGGATTGCATGTTCTGGATCTTTTGATCATCCAAGTCGGTCAAATGGTTCTTAATTAGTATTTCATTGAAATAAAACCTGCTGAAATTAGTGTGAGTTTTACCAGAGGAAGTAATTGGGGAATTCACCTGCTGTTTGAATAGGACCTGTAATGGCATGGGGTAAAAACATGAACCTATTTATAAGTTAAGCTTTTTATTGATGTTACATGTTGCACTATCCTGTTTTCAGAGGTTCGTGTATGGTTAATAAAAAAAAAAGATAAGGTATTTTAATTGTCTAATGATGCTATGTTGGAGTAATCTGGGGGTTTGTTTGGTGAGGTTTTTTGGATGGAGAGATATATTTCCTGGTTGTACTTTTGCACTATTCCATCAGCTTTTCTCTAAATGTGCTGAAGTGACCTGGAAATGTTGGCAGTCCAGTGACTAGTTTTGAGACTTTATGTGCTATTCTCTATAAATCCTCTTGCACTGTTGCTGGTTAACAACACTAAGAAATAAGTCAAGACAAGAACTTCCTTCTTAACTTAGAAATTTTCCAGTTAATTTTGGTTTATGGCCGATATAATGAATTATAACAAATGCGTGTGTGAGGGTGTATTTTTAAAAATTCAGAAGTTACAAGTGGGAATTTATGTGGCTTGTAAGTAAGCAGTTCCCCCTTCCAGAAACTGTTGTTCAATTGAAGATATTCTTTGCTACTCATAGTTTGGAATTTGTGATAAAATATTGCCAAGTCTGTTAAGAGGTGGCAACAGCAATTGTAGTAATGTTATGGTTGTATGTATAGTAGTATTAAAGAAGTGCCATTAAATGAACCGAAATTCAAGGCTTAAAGAGTGATATTATCCTTGCAAATTGCTAAATTTTTTAATTATAAACATACTGTAAGTAAGAAGTTTTACTCGGATGGTCCAAAATGTGCATTCTAATGTGACTTGTATAAATTTGGTTTGGGTATTAATTGAAACTTTACCCGTTTATGTTTAATAATAATTCTGTTGGTTGATCTTATCCTCTTTCCTTGCGTGAGACTCTAGGTACTGGTATGTAAATAGCTTTCTATGTTAAGTTGTTTCTCCTCCTACAAGATAAGTGTGTTTGTATTATGGAGAGGAACAGTGTCTCAGTAGGGGAAAAAGGGCTTTGGTAAGTAAATATCACGGAAAAATACAGATCACACAAGCAAAGCTGTTACTTTTCTTTTTATTTCAGAGTGCTCGTCTGAGGGCTGCTGGGTTTGGAAAAGACTTCAAAGAAAACCCCAATCTCAGGGATAACTGGACTGATGCAGAAGGCTATTACCGTAAGTGGTATTTGTGGATCAGTGAGGACAGATAGAATGAGAGTGCTGAATGGAGAAAATCCTCATGGAAAAGTACCGTAATGTTATTCTAGTGTAGATGTATCACAGAGCACTCTCCAAGTGTGTAATGTAGTGGATGAAATGAGCATGCAGATTTTAACCTGAGTTATGAAAGGACTCCAGATTTACAGATTTACAGCCGTTTGTTCCCCATAATTGCCACAAATCTGGGTGATTGTACACCATAAAGTTAAAGGATTTTGCCATTTACTCTGGGTTTTTTTGTAATTATAGAGAATGGCTTATTTTTCATGAAAAGTTCCATTGCATATGTCACTCATAACTGGAAATTGCTTGATTTTTTGTCCTTCAGGTGTCAATATAGGCGAAGTTCTAGATAAACGTTACAATGTCTACGGTTACACCGGTCAGGGAGTCTTCAGTAACGTGGTGCGAGCCAGGGACATGGCGAGAGCAAACCAAGAAGTAGCGGTTAAAATCATCAGGAACAACGAACTTATGTAAGTAACGTCTTTGTTTGATAATGATAATGCATGCGTGACAGTTGCAAGGTTTTTTCATGGTGTGGTTTGAATCTCCCTTTGTTTTAAGCGAGGTAACAGATTACAGCTGTGATTCCTGCCTTTTCGGCTAATTTGAGCCAGATAATGGGAGGCGCTTGAGGACTATGTATCCACTCTTCTTTACAGCTATCACAGGAAGAAGGGTACTTGCATTTTCTTCAGGCACTTCATCATTTGCAAAACTGCAGGGAACAGTGATGGCAAGGAACAAGGTTACTTGTACAAAGTTAATTATGAGGCCTGCCCAGACCTAAATTTTTTGAAATGGGAGTCATGGACTGTAAAAAAACCCTCTTTTTTTGATGGACCACATTGTGTGTGGCAGGCTGTGCGTTGGATCCCAATCAATCATCTGCAATTTACAAAATGACTTCCATTATTTTTGTATCTTTCCTGTATGTTTGCACATATATAAGATCCATAAAAAGGGCTGGGAGTCTCACTGTTGAAATAAAAAAAAAAATGACATCTTTCAGAATGAGTGAACATTAACAAATATGATCTATTAAACTGTTGTTATTTGAGGACTTGTCTACAATATTAATTTTCAGTATCTGCTGCGGCATTTCTACAGTCATTTATTATGTCGTCTTCTGTTAAAGACAACTTAAATGAAAATCTTTTCCATGCATTTTACCTTAGAAGTTTTGAGAGTTGTCTTACTTTTTGTATAACTGGATTATTTTTAGTTATGTGAATGAGTATCTAGAAAAGTTTAAAAACTAAAGGGGAGTGATAAGCTATTTTAGTTTGGTGTGTTGTATAGGTGATAAGCTTGGGTGTGTAATTGAATCTATAGTCATTTCAGCTTAAGTCTTCTTTTAATAATTGTGATTAAGTATTTTTAAAAACAAACTTCTCAGGTGAGTGCTATTTGAAATTTGACTGTCATATTACAGGAGGAAATCCAGTTTTAGCTTTGCATGCAACTGGGAGTGAGGAGGAAAGGATAAGTAGGTTACAAGGCACAATGAAGATCAAAGAATTAAATAAACTTAGCCAGTATGTAGCCACTGACACCAAACTCCTGTTGTGATTTAGGTTTTAAGGTGTCGTACATTAAGTAATGACAAGACACTTGTCATTCCTGGATAATTATAACCACATAAGTGAATATCTAGATTTTAAAAAAAATACTTGATTAATACTAGATTAAAAAAAAAACTTACCTGATTTTGTTTTATAATCACATTCGTCTGTTTTCAGGCAAAAAACTGGCCTAAAAGAACTGGAATTTTTAAAGAAGCTCAATGATGCCGATCCTGATGACAAGTTTCATTGTCTACGGTTGTTCAGGCATTTCTACCACAAACAACATCTCTGTCTGGTATTTGAGCCGCTCAGGTAAGATGATAAATGTTTGGGGTTCTCTGTAAAAGGTAAAGTACTACTGAGTGTTCTTTACCTTTCCGATGTTGGCTGTTGTTTTGATACTTGTTCTGTTGCCAAGATTCAAGAAGGCATGAAACTTTCAAACAACAAAAAAAATTATCTGGAGGCACAAATCCACAGACTACTGAACTATTTCCTTTAAGCATTGATGTGAGCTTTCTGCCTGGAAAATATTTGAAACAAAGTAATGTATTAAAGGTGGTTCGTCTCACCAGTACTGCTCTTAAAGATTTTTCTCTGTGTGTATGTCAGTATTTTTTATACTGATAATTCTTTGTTTTAAGGGTTTGTATTAAACCCAGAGCAGGTTTAGCAAATGCTGTATATTCTGTGAACAGTGTGTATATATGTATACATATACATAAACAGTCTGAGGAACAAAATTGTTAGTGTTTTCTTTTGGTGTTTGTTTTCTGTTTAAGTAATTAAGTTCTTTTAACACATTAATTGTAGACAGTTTTATGATAGATACAGATATATTAATTATCTTAGTCCCCATTCCTGCTTAGAGACATCAGTTGTTCGTATGCTGAGTTTTCTGTGTATGTCATATTTTAATTTTTGCCATATTTGGGGTGAAGAGAAGTTATATGCTGAAACAATGCAAATTTTATGAAATTACTATGGTATTTCTATTAAAAAGCCATACAACAAATTTTCTTGTGCTGCACTATCTCTTTATAACACACTTGTACATTATTTATATACAGTTATGCTTTTGTTCTGGAATGATGGTCTTTTTATCTGCTGTTTAAGTCGCAAAAAAATCTCCTCAACTTTTATCTTTTGCATGCTTTCATTTATTTCTGAAGAAAATGAGTACAAAGGCTTTGTAGTTGTTAAGAAAATGCTGTTCATGTGCAAATAAATCCTTTAGGACTAAAATGGAATAAAATGGAATAAAAATATGCTCTGAACTAAGTCAGTCCAGTGTAGTAAGTACTTACACAGTATAGGATAGATCCTGCCCAGCCTTTTTGTTTCGTTGCTGTAGCTAACAGTAGTATGTTAAATTGAATGCTGCTTTTCTCAAAAACTTAAAGCTAACTGGTCTGTTCAAGTTTGTCTTACAGTTTAGGAGGCCACTGTGTTTTTCTTTGTTACAATCCTCTCTGTTCTTTCTTTCTTCCTTTCTCTGAACAGTATGAATTTACGAGAGGTGTTGAAGAAGTACGGGAAAGATGTTGGACTCCATATTAAAGCTGTCCGTTCCTACAGCCAGCAGTTGTTCCTGGCTTTAAAGCTTCTTAAAAGATGCAATATCCTACATGCAGATATTAAACCAGATAATATTTTGGTAAGTAAGAAATAATTGAAATGTATTTTCCACGGTTTGTAGTGTAAAATGACGTATTTGGAATTTGTATCATTCAGTTAATTTAGGTGAAGTCAAAAATTACTAAAAATATTTTGGGTTTATACTTCGATATAAAATGATATTGTGATATAAATAGTAAGTAGGAAATAGAATAAAACATCTAAATAAAATGTTTTTCAAACTAATGTGAATCCATTTGTATCTTTATAGAAAGCAGATTTTCCAAAGTAAGACAGTGTCTTTTCTTACGAGAAATACTTGGAATTTTTCCATCAATAGCCAAAAATGTTCTTGCTTTGCGTAAAATGGAAGGAGATTATTTGAGTCTGGATGGAGATTTTGTTTTTGTGAGATAACAGGGAAAGCTCCTTAATTCCTTTTTTCTCTTAGGGCATGAGAGCTACAGCAGAGAAGTCCAAGAGGTTTCCTTTGGTTTTCTTGGAGGTCATCCCTGTGACACACTCAGATTTTTAATTTCTCTAGAATGTCCTCTTAGTACCATCACAGCAGTAAAATTTACTATGCAAGCATGAAATATGTGAATAATATGCTGTTTTATGAGTGGTACTCCAGATACTGGAGTTTCAGGTCTAAACTGATAAAATATTAGTATCCGGAATGAAATCCGGGTCCACCAAGGGTATTTTGATAAAGAAAAGGTACATGAAACTGACCTTTTTTTTTGTATTTTGTAGGATATGAAGGCATTAACTGTCACTTTGTTTGGGAAAGTTTTACAATTTTTCTTACAATACAGAGAGGAAGGAACTTCCAATTTAAAGGCTGAATGTATCTCTTACCTCTGACTTAAATATGTTGTCACTTTCACAGTGCTGTTGTCAATTCTGTCCAGAAATGGTAATAACAGATATTTATGTTTAATTTTTAGGTGAATGAGTCTAAAACAATACTAAAGCTTTGTGATTTTGGATCAGCTTCACATGTTGCAGATAATGACATCACACCCTATCTAGTTAGTAGATTTTATCGAGCTCCAGAAATCAGTAAGTACACTTTGGATTCTCTACATGTATCACGTAGCAGGATATACCAGTACTAGCAGATGAGAATTTGACTTGAATTTACCCTCTGGTCTTAGCAAAACTTGACTCTGGAAATATGATGGCAGTCAGAAATTCAGACTTTTAAAGGACTTGTGTGACTTTTCATGTATGTTGGTGGTCAGCTCAGTGAGGACGGGGAGAAGTCATTCTGATGGGTTATAGTTAATGTTTTAATTTGTAGTTATTGTTCTGACTTCTTGGGTTTTTGCTGGCTAGTTTGGTGGTAGGTAAGAACCTCCCTTTCTAAATAGGGATAGTTTAAAATTTTGCATCCTTCTTTTATTGTAACTTTTTATTCCTAAGAGGAGCAGCACCAATATAGTTTAGAAATCATAATTTTTCAACTGTCTGTTTTTGTGATATTATATGGCTGCCTTTATGGAATTAACTGGTATTGCTCTGTTTCAGTTATAGGAAAAATGTATGACTATGGTATAGATATGTGGTCTGTAGGCTGCACATTATATGAGCTTTATACAGGAAAAATACTGTTTCCTGGCAAAACCAATAATCATATGTTGAAACTTGCCATGGATCTCAAAGGAAAGATGCCAAACAAGGTAAGAAAACTAAGTACATTATTTTAATGAATATCTGCTATAATGAACAGTAGAACATACATGCTTTTTTCTCCTGGAGTTCTTTTTCTTATCATGTACATCTTCTCTTAACAGTAAGTAAATAACAGATGTTGCTCTGACTGTGTAATTGATACTGATTTAAAATCTTATAAAGTGAAAGTATACAGCTTCTTTTTCATAGACTAAGTATAAAGTGAAAGCAGAAACCTTCTAAGCACTGTCCTGAAAAAAATACGTAAGTCAATGGAAGATACTGTGTCTTTTTTCAGCTGGTTTTAACTGTATTTTTTTTATTCGATCTAGACATTTTTTGCTGTCTTTTTGATGCATATTTTGCCATTAGCATCCATGGCTACTAACTTACCACAACATGAATAATTAAATACTAACGAAAAATGTAAGACACAGAACTTGCCTGAAACTCTTGCCTCTTCCTCATTTTCCAGATGATTCGAAAAGGTGTTTTCAAAGATCAGCATTTTGATCAAAATCTCAACTTTATGTATATAGAAGTAGATAAAGTGACAGAAAGGGTAAGTCTTCAATGTGTTGATTAACTCATTACTTTTTTCCAAGCTTTCCTACTCTCACAATCTTTCAAACACGCCTTGACATCTTAATTAAAAAAGGTTTTATAAACTAATAGTATGTCCTTTTGCAACAGTATGGACAGATTATATAGTTACAAAATGGCAAAATATATTTTTTCCTACCGTATAGGAACACAATTAAAAGAAATCCAGGTTAAATCTGGTAGATGTACAGGGTATCGCCACATAATCTATTCTTAAATTACTAATAAAGAAAACTGTGCTTTCATTTTATAGAAGAATGTCGAGCTTCAGTGTGATGTGCTTATGTTGCACGAGGTCGCTATTAATTTTGGTATCATTGTGACGTATTATATTTAACAAGAATCACAGAATTAGTGGTCAGATGCGGGAACTTTCCATGTGGACTGCTCTGTTCTCAGTTAACTGGGGTGTTAGGGTCGTGTATGCACCTGCTGTTGTTGGCCTGCCCCCGACCATGTTCTCCCCGCTCTTTTCTCTGCCCACATGGTGGTTTATGAGGCTGTTTGGTGGAAGGGGTGTTACTGCTCAGATGAGAAAAGCCTGCTGAAGAGCTGCTGCTGAAGCTCTGTAAAAGGGATGGGTGGGGTTTGTGCATTACTTCTGTTCTACAAGGTTGCCATTTTTTGTGTTTGTAGGAGAAAGTTACTGTTATGAGCACCATTAATCCAACCAAGGACCTATTAGCAGACTTGATTGGGTGCCAACGACTCCCTGAAGACCAGCGTAAAAAAGTACACCAGCTAAAGGACTTGTTGGACCAGATTCTAATGCTAGACCCAGCTAAACGGATTAGCATCAACCAGGCTCTACAGCATGCCTTCATCCAGGAAAAAATCTAAACCAGATGAAGAAGTTCAAAGGGTTTGAGTAATTAAGATACAAAGACTGAAGAAATTTCACAGCAGTTATTAATGTATATAAACATAAATATTTCCCCTGCAAAGTTGAGGAAGAAATGATACATTTGAATTAACATCAAGGCTGATATTTCTTTTAGAAATGTTAGAGTAATTCTGTTTTGTGTCTTATGTGAAAATTTTCACTGTAGAACTGTTTTAATTGCCAAGACTGCACAAAAGTACAATGCTAATGTATATGGTTGCAGTTCGTATATATTATAAAAAGAAAAAAGCGTCTGTTATAAAAAAAAGAAAGAAAAAAAAAAAGAGAGCAGTAATACTGGGTGGTTGATTTGTTTTAAGCAGACTTGGCTTCATTTTTGTCTTTAAAAAATGGCCAGCATAAATGCTATTTATATTCACATTTTCCTAGGTGTGTGTGTGCAGGCCACAGCAGCATGCCCTTGGTGTAGTCAGTGCCGAAGGGGGTCTGTTCCTTCTTGAGCCTGCCCGCAGGGATGGTCTCCTCTTTTAAAGCAGGTTGTGTACAACTTTCAGTACACTGAAGGTAAGCTAACCCATCAACATCACCGGTGTTTAAGCTGTTATTTTACTGGAACAACTGACAAATGAGAGACAATAGCATTGTGGCAGAATTCCCTGCATGTTTGATAAATGATCTTGTTTTATTTTCTGGCATTGCAACCGTGGCATAGTTACAACTTCTGTTCTGTTCATCACATTTAAAACTTGGAGAGAGCGCATTTGATGGATAGAGCGCCTTCAGTGTACTGTTTCTTATTACTTTAATTTTTTTAATCAACTTGCTATAGACTTTGTATACATTTTGTTAAATACAGGTCACTATGACATAGAACCAATACTTACAGAAGAGTTTTCATTTAGTAATTACATATGTTGGGATCTCATTTGAAAGACCTTATATCTAAAGGATAGATAGACAACATAATGAAATTTTTAACTATTTGTATGTCATTTTGAAAGTGTACTGCTTTATGCTAAAAGTGTTTCATTTGTTCATTGTTTTCATTATTTGTGATCATGTTGTCTTTCAATACAGGCATAAACCTTCCACTCTTGAACAAAGCAGCTGCTTTTTAAAAGCGGTAATTGCTTCTTTACCTTTTATTTCTTTTGTAAATGAAGCTTTTCTTTAAGAAATGTGACTTTAAAGTGTTGTCTCTTGCATAAAACAGTTGACACTTACTTATTGTAAAGTGAAGATTGTTCTGCTGCATGTAAAGTGGACCATGCAGATTTCTGTATGTTTTCAGTATGCATCATTAGATAATAAAGTCTTTTGTGAACAAGGCATTTGTAGCCATTTTTAAAAGAATCTGTCTTCAGTGATGGTAAATCAGGTACTTCGTAAGACGCCCCCCTGCATTTCCTATTAATCATTTAATTAAAGGGATTATTAAATGTTATGATCTTTGGGAGAGCTATAGGCTATGTTAATTGCATATTTAATTATCACTGCTTAAACAAAAGCAAAGCAAAAAACCCAACAGATACTGTCTGTCTGCTTTCATTGTAATGAAATTATTCCTGTAGGACGTGGGATTAAATTCAGGCTTTAACTAATGTTTGTGCTGTTTTTCTCACTTTTCCTTTTGATGGTGCTGAAAGAGAAAAAAGGAAAGCGAGTCACAGGCCACTCAACGCCTACTCCATGGGTCTGATTTGCTGAGACACCAACTTCACCTTCCTAACAAGGTTATTTCTGACAGCATGTGTAGATAAACATTTAGCAACGAGTTAAAAAAGCTTGAGACAGTTGAGTTAGTTATACAGGGTGAGGAAAACAGGATCAAACTTTTCAGGTCCCTACTGCTGTATTAATGTTCTCTTTGATGATGTTAAGAAGTTCATCTTTTCATTTTTTAGTAATATATTCTGACAAGCTGTGAAAACCCCACTGGTTTCACATATTTTATGAACTAAGAAGGATTTTTGTATCCGTCTAGGTACATAATGGCAACAGTCATGCACTCTTAGTGCACTCAAGAATGGAAAAATGCCACAAAGCAGGTCATTCTGCTGGTGGGGAGTACCCCACCGAGGAGATGTAATGAACTACGAAAACAAGCACGAGATGGGTGGTTTTGTATGCCTATTTGGAACCTTCAACCTGTCTCTTCTCAATTCATTTTGTAAAATTCCCAATAAAAAACAATCTCTCCTTATTTCCACATGTTAGGGTATCTTTTTCATACAGGAAATGAAAAAAGTTAGCTTTCACATTTAGTGAAACACTAGTTGCTTGCTAGTTAAATTCAGAAAGTATAACTTGCACTTTTACAGCATAGGCAGCGCTTCTGAGGGCACTTTTGCACAGATTAGTAATAGCTTATTCTTTCTGTTGCTTTGTGCTTTATTCTTAAAATAGGAATACGAAGCAATGAAATGAGTTGGTGATACAGAAACAAAGCAGTAGAAAAGATGCCCCTTATTGCCTACAGAACTGTTATAAGCTATTCTGGAGAAGCATAAAGTTGCTCGTTTACTTGTTCTTTGTGTTGTAGGTGCAGCTCGTAAGAAGATGATGACTACCAGAAGACATGAACAAAGGTTTCTGTCCTATAAAAGATATGAAAATACTCTTCATCTAATTCTGTCTTAGTCTTTTAGTTTCCAGCATTTCAGTTTAGAATTGATTAACACTGCTGCAAGTACTGATAATTGCTGAAACATACTTGCTGTATTAAAATTCATTACATAGGTTGTTTCATTTCTGGTTGAAGAGATTTTTTTTTTTATTATTATTGTGATTCACTGTAGGTAAATCAACATCACCCTTTAAATGTAGTTTTCTTAAAATGATAGGATGATCAGTACAAAGTCTATGACATTTAGAAAAAAATCAGCCATTATATTTGGTTAAAATGTGTGTGTTAAGTAAATATTTAAGCAGATTTTGTGGTTTTTTTCTTTAACTTCAGTAGGTTCATTATTTATTTTAGTTCTGTCAGACTTAGTTTTTGATACAGAGACTAGCTGGCACAGATTATTCCAAACAAGTGGATTTCAGTCTCTCATGCAGCTGATACTTCTTGTTGGCAACAAGAGAAGATCTTTAGCTCTGGCTTCAAAAACCTCTGGAATTGAGGACTTTGTGACACTCTTAAGGAACGCCTCCAGTTTTGGGCAATACCTGTCCCAGTAGTCTGAGGTCTCTGAGGAGAGTAGAGTAGCTGCAGTCAGCTGAATTCTCATGGTTGTGGCTGGGTGCAAGCAAAACAGCTGTGCTACAGAGTGAACTATTTCTCAGCTGATCTAAGTGGGAGGATAACTTAACCTTTTCCTCCTGTACACGAGGATGTAATTTGTATCTTCACCAGAGGTCCTGTGTACAGAAAGTTTGGCTGAATCTACTGTGCTGATTCCTGTTTCCTTCTCCCTCCTGGTGATGAGGAGCTTCACATTTAACATGCTCAGTATGACATTCAAAAAACCCAAGATTCCAACCCCGTGGAATTAGAATGTGTTTTTATTACCTTGGTGTATACTACTATAGTTTAAGAATTAATTACCATTTAAGAGTTTCTAATAGAAGATAATGATTCCTTTAAAACCTTTTTAATAATACTTTATCTCCATACATAGGGTAAGTGGCATTAAACCTCTGAAGAACCTTTATGTGTATATTGACCCACACAGAGAAGGCAGACCAGTCTGTGATACTGCTGGAGATAGAGGGATCTTCTACAGTATGTGTAAAGTTGTAACATGGGTGGAGGAATTTGGGAAGTGGCAATTGCTTGAAATTAATAAACTGTGCTTGAAACTTGCTTACATCCTGTCTTCTGTTGTGCTTACAAATGTCCTACTACAAAGCTGTGAAACAGATGAACAATTTTAAAATACACTAAAAATAGAGCATAATTCTTTGAATAGGGTTATCTGCTTAGGTGTCAGAGGCATTTAAGAAATCGTGGGAAAAGTCTTCCTAAATATGTAAAATGGAGCTTTTACTAAGTTGCCTCTCCCCTGGTTTTGGAAGCCCTCTCAACACCAAATAATTCATGTGGATTCACTTTGGGTTTTCCCTTTTTTTTTATCTTTTGTAGCGAGGTACCAGCCTGTATGAGTCTGGGGACGAAAGAATTGCATTGTATTACGGTGAAGGGAAGTCATACATACTTACAGATTAATCTTTATAAGGAAAAAAATCCAATGGGAGTAGCAGCATGGTGAAGTGGGATGGAGTGTGCGTTTTCATTTACTGTCAATTATGTATCATATTATTAATCTTAAGTTTATTGGGGGGAGGTACAGAAGCACGACTACCAAATGCATCTCCTGGACTTTCATGTCCTTAAATAGTGAAAACTTAATTTAAACTTGTAAAAACTACTTATTCTAACTGAAAATTTTTGTCCTTCTTTCTGTCCTGAACCTTTTGAATTCTTCATTGTCTTAATTATTTCTTCATCAACATTGATTTTGATGGTTGGGGCGCAGATCTTTCTATAAAGTAGGTATGGGATAATTATTCATAAAATAGCAAAAACACAGTATTTACAAAGATTCAATTTAAGGCTGCTTATGGGCAGGTAGAAATAAATATGTCATAACTGATACAGGCGCTGTCTACAGCTGTTCATGGTTCAGTCTTAAAAGTGTGATTTTCAAGTGAGAGCCCAACAAAGGTGGCTTTGTGTTCCTGTAAAAAGAAACTAGGAGGGGGTCACTGAGGACAACTGAAGTATACCCTGTTTAAAGAATGGGACTGATAGTAGCTACCAAGAATACTAAGAAAGGCTGTACAGCTTTAAAAAGAAACAAGAAGTTAATAATGAAGGTTACTGGGCACAGTAATGCAGAGAAAGCTCTTCAAAAAAGAAAGCACTCTTGATTTCCAGTAACATGTCAAAAACCTAATCCCATATTGTTACAGGAAGTGGGTCTTTTCATAGACTTAATGAAACTTTGACATGCTCTACAAGCTTCTGAAAGCCAGTTTAAACCTGCAGCTGCAAGAGACCAGTCCCTTTGGAGAGGCAGATTTATCATGGAATCTGATACATTACCAGGCAGAAATATGATTTCTTAGAGGATGCAGGTGAATTTCTTCACTGGTGAAAAGACAGGTAATCACCCTAAGTCGTCTTCTGTCTAATCAGAGTAAAGGGTGTCTAATAGCCTGGGTTTGACATTCTGCATATCCAGTTTTTAAACAGAGACACTGATGCTCTTTGCTCTACCACTTGGAAAACTCCCTGCCTAAATGGGAAGGTGGCGGGGGGTGTTAATTACTACAAAGCTGGAAATGGAGCCACTTAATTCCTTGCACCCTGACTGGAGTATAAGGGTCTAAGAATGGATTGGTGCAGCCTCTGCAGATAACACTGGAAGGAAAATGCTCTGAGGAAAGCAGCCTGTCCTGTAGGCTGCTGGAAGTGAAGGTGATGTGATATGAAGCCAGCAGCACATACCTAACAGATTACTCAGGCAGTGAAATGTCTGTCCTCGGAGCCAGGATTGAACACGGTGTGATGCCAAGTAACCCCTCTGCAGTTAGCCGTGCTCTGAGCACAGGGCACGAACAGATGACCTGCAGCTTGGAGAGGACTGGGACAATTTGGGCTTGTTTTCTGTCATTTGTAAAGGTTCGTTTCCTAGCAGTGTTAATTGTTGTGCTAAGTTCCTCGAGATGAATGGGGTTTTGGTTCTAAAGTAATACAGATGTGTAAGTCTTGCCCTTTCGTAGGACCCATGCCTCACTGCTGCCATAATTCTTGTCCAATATATAAAAACCTCAATTAGTGGTTATGTAGTGGGAGAATATTCATCCTGCAACGTATTGAATTTGAGCTGTACTATAGGAAAGAGTAAGAACAGTGCTGAACACGTTAAAAGGATGAACAGCAGAACTAATACTCTTGATTTTTGACAAAAGCAAGTTTCTTCTGCAAATACCATTTACGGTGGCTTTGAGCTGTCACACTCGCTCATCTGTGAATTAACCTGTGTTCTCTCTGCTCCTAAACCCTGCTCTCAAATGAGGAAGCTGAACTTCACATGCTCCCTATAAAAGGAGCTTTAGCTTATCTAAGTACACCTAAAGCTCAGACATTCTACAAATCTTTCTGCTATGTTAAAACAAAGCTCATGCTAAAAACATTATCCACAGGAGATACGCCATGTAGAACTACCCTACATTTGGGCTGCAGCTTTGCCATGAGAAAGAACAAAGTTTTGGTCAACTAAAGCCAAGCTGACCTCCGCACCATGGTTATTTGTGTACCCACTAGACAACCAGAAAGGTAATGCACAGAATTCTGTAAACAATTTCTTAAAATTCACTCCAGACAGATTAAGCCAGCTGGATAAGCCAGCTGGGTGAATCTGGTGAAGGTGCTGTTCCTTTCAGCCTCTTGAATGAAGATGCTGCATTATGGCTGAACTTGAGGACTGCCTGTAACAACTCTTCCTTTGGTGACTTCCTTCCCATAGGATAATGACAATTCGGTCACTCTTTCTGGGAGTTCTTAAGTTCAATCTGAAACGTGAAAAATGCCAGTCTAATTTTCTGTCCCCAGGAGGTTTGAATACATTTGGCAGAGCAAATTTAGGCACAGAGGCACCCTCCTCTTTTACAGAGAATATCCAGGCACTCTGACAAGGAAGGAAATGGGTGGTTTCACAACTTTACCCAAATTGCTCTTCTAGCTCATAAAAACTAATATACCAAGTCCATTCCTATTTGCAAGTAATTTGTAATCTTTATAAGAGCTTAATAAAAAACTCAGCTGTGTTGACATGAGAATCCCAAATAATTCCTACATCACATGCTTTTTTTTCCTTATGTTTTTTCTCCTCTAAAAATAATCCAGAGATTCTCATACCATGTAATAAACTTTAGTCGCATATATACGGGAGAGCAATTTAAATTATCTCACAGAGGCTCTGCTTATCACATTCTGCTCCAAAGATTGAACCTAATCATGTGCCACTAGCTTCCAAATTTATTTGGGACTCCCATGGGAAGGTGCACACCACATCAAAACACAGGTAAGGAACTATTGCCAATGTGCCACTGTCTGGGCTTCCTTGCTTTTTCCCAGCTGACCCTTCATGGGAGAAATTCTACTGTGGCAAAGTACACTCTTGTTCAGAGTATGTGCTGCAATGTTATGAATTAAAAGCTATCCAAACTTTCATAACACAGCTAGATACTGGGCAAAAAGTAAATAAATACATAAACCAAAACCAACAAACACAGCAGTCTGGTTTTGGTCTAAAAAGCGTTCTATCTCCAATCTCCTTTTCCCTATAACCAGGAGAAGCCGGTTTTCCCTGGATGAATATCCTAAGTACTGGCCAGAATACTGGCCAGAAGAAGAAAACTGATACCAATGGGTCTATCTGCAACAGGAATGGTAAAAGGAAATGAAGCTTGAAAGGCACAAGGGAAACTGTTGTTTGGTTTAAGCTCTTTTTGCATCAAATGCAAGTGAGAGGAGTTAAAAAAAAGTTTTTAGTGGTTTCTTGGTTTAATATCCACCACAGAGGTAAAATTTACTGTGCACTGCTTAAAGCCACTGGACTTCCAGAGGATTTTACAAAGTGGTGGAGGAGAGATTGGCAGAATCCACCATCATGGTTCTCCCAGTTTCCAGCTGATTCCCAGCAGAGACAACTAAGCATATTTTCATTTCTTTTTCCAGACACACTATAGAAGCAGATGGCACAACTGCTACAAGAATGTCCTGCAACAGGAAATGCGATCTCACAGAGATTCTTCATGAATATTTTGGAATATATAGCTTACAAAAATCAAGCAAAAGCATACCTCAATAAAACGCCCTTCCAAAACTTACCCATGTGCTCTCTGCTAGCTACAGCACAGAGCAGCAAAATTTGGGACAATTCCCCTCTCGACCCCATTAGTCTGGCGTTCCTCTATGTCTTCCAACAAGCTCCAAGGGAAAGCACACATTCTCAGAGATGAAGAACTATGAAGAAAGTAGAGGTTTTGGGACAGGTTTTTGTGTTCTTACCCCATATGGCCAAATTTGTTTGTCCTTGATGGGTAGATTAGCAAGAACTAAATTTGAAACAAACATACGTAAGGTTTTGCTAAAACAAGATAATCATTATTGAAATGGTTCTGAGGTAACCATTTTAGAGCAGTTATGTCAGTTCTTGGGGCACCTAATTTCTAGAGGACAATCTAATCATCAGTAGCATCATCAAAAGAAAATGCAGCCATAGTAGTATGAGTGGAAAGGTGCTTCTCTTCACTGAAATTCATACTTTTGTTCATGAATAGTTCACCTCATAATTGTTAAAACTTGGTGCTAGCCACATGTTTTGTAAAATAATGTTTTCTTCTGACATCCAAATCATTTACAAACACACTCAGAAAAAGGAACAGCAGAAAATGTTAAGATACATGCCATTGTGACACTTGGATTTAACAGAAGGGCCTGCTGCGATATGACAAGGGTTAATGGTTTTAGACTGAAGGAGGGCAGGTTTAGCTATAAAACAAACTCTGTTACAATGAGGGTGGTGAAACACCGGAACGTGCTGCAAAATTCAAGGTCGTGTTAAGATGGGGCTCTGAGCAACCTGATCTAGTTGAAGGTGTCCCTACTCATTGCAGGGCGGTTGGAACTAGATGATCTTTAAAGGTCCCTTCCTGCCCAAACTGTTCTGATTCCTGTCAGATGCCAGTCTATGCCCTCTCACTTTGATAACCTGATGACTACTTCTTAGTAGAGTGTTTCAGCCAATTCTACAACCCTACAATTGTGATTTAATCTAGATCCCATTTCCTGGAATTGTTTACAGCAGCTGCATAGCAGAACAGCACAAAAGCCTTACTGAAGTCAAATTACGAGCACTGCTGTCTGCTTCTACACCAAGCCAGGCGCACTAATGAAGGAAATTAGATCGGTTTGATACTGTTTGTCCTTGAGAAATGCAGACTATGTTTTGTTCTATTACTGCAGAATTTTATGTACTTAACTATACCTTCTTTTACTTCTTCTACAATGGTAGACATTGATAAAATAAAGTATGCTGTCCTTGTGTCACAAAAGTCACACAGCTTTAGAAGATCAGGGCTAATGGAACAGTAAGATCAGAGGTTAGCTTCTGCCCTTTTGTTGCTCACATACTTTTTAAAAAAATGTTTTAAAATGTTCCACAAATCTCATCACTTAAAATGTCAAAAAAGAACAACATTCAGCAGTGCTGTGAGACAACAAAAATAGCCCTTCAACGCAAATTGTAGCAACTTAGAAATTGTTTTGTTACCTATTTTTAGTTATGCTGTTACAAACTCCATGGAATTTCTGTAAATACTTTAATTTCTATTTTTTAATTATGCAGATCCTCTGCAGATTTTTAAATTAACCTTCATATAAGCAGGTGAAGAATTCCTTATTTCATATCTGTAAGATTAGTTATACTACTTTTGTCTAAACTACCAGGTAAAAAATACATTTGCCATAGGTATTTTACTGGCTGAAAAATATAAAACTCTACACATCATTAAATCTTAAGGTGAGCATATTTTTTATCCCTCATTCTCATGAGGGATAGAAACTGGAGATACCATTATATGCACATGTAGCTAGGGAAAACAAGGAAGTGAATTTTTAAAAGTTCAGGTTGAAGTTTTCAATCTGCATAAGCATTTCCCATAGATCAGAATATGTGGTGCTCAAGAATTGTTGTTTGTACTTGAAAGTACTGATGAGGTTCTTGCAGTCCTGAATTGGAAACCCCAGTACCAATAAAAGAAAAACAGCCAAGCAAAAATCTCCCTCCCTGCTGTATTCTACTTCATTAACAACAAAAACCAACACCAGAGTATAGAGAGTATACTGAAGAAATTACACGAATGATGATAATGAATATGTGAAGATAAAAGTTCTGAAGTGAAATTCCTAAGTGATCTGAGACAATGATTCAACTTTTCAAAGAGTTAACTAAAACCACACAGGAGTTCCATTCCCTAGAGGTAATGTTGTTTTATTCCTATTACTGATGGAGAGTAATGGTTCATCTCTCCCTGATGTAAGAGGCATGTTGGCATCTACTGATCAAAGGAACCCTGTTTCTGTTATTTCATCCATCAACAGGTTATCAATGGCTGCATTTTTCCTTGAGGAAAGAAAACACATCACACTTTTTCACAGAAAAGGAATTAATAGAAAAATATATTGAAGATTAGACCCATGAAGCTCAAAACAAACATCTTTGCGATGAACACGAAGTCAAGTGAATACTTTTTTGTAAGACTATTGTATTAATATGCCTCCCAGGAACTGCATTTCCTCTCACTGAGGATGTTTTACAAAAGGAACAATAAGCACAGCAGTAATTAAATATTTCTATTTATTTTTTCATTAATATAGTATTTCTTTCCCCACAGATGAATAAAAAGAATCATTCATAATTACTGAAGAGCTATCAAAATAGGGTACTATTGAGTTTGTTGTTTCTTTTGGAAGACCATCTGCTTTAGTATTGTTCAGAAACACCACTGATGCCTACAGAATAGCGAACCTTTTTTCCCCCAACCTAAATTTCCATAACATATCCAAGGCACATAACATTGTATTAATTTTATGAACCAGTTTTAACCCAGTACTGAGAATGGAAAGATACCACATCAGAAGGTATTAAGAATTATTATTTGAAGAGAAAGTTTATTAATGATAAGGGTAGATTGCCAGACGGTGCAGATTCTACTGGTGAAGATTAGAGTTTTGATTTCTTCTGAAAGAAGCTGACAATAGCATTTACACACTCATCAGACAACCACCTCTCTGTCAGGACTTCACACTCTTTACTGTTGACTGCATGGAGCTTCTCCTTTTCCATACTTCGTAACAGTTGTTTTGACACTGCCAAGGACTGGAGGAGGAAGAGAGGAACATTAGGAATTTAAGTATTCTATACTTTTTCTACACTTTAATTTAAAGTTTCAGAAAATAACACAAAACCCACACTGGAATCTTAATCCAGTTGTATTAATATTGCACCTCTTAGCTTATAGTCAACCTTTTCACTGGAAGTATTTATTGCACTTAGTTACTAAAACTGCTAATAAGGTGGAGGAGGCTCATGGGAAGCAAAACAGCAGCCCCACTAAGTGCTCATAATCACAGCAGACACCACAAGAACTGAAACCCACTGCACTGTCTGCAGTGTCAAATGAACCCACATTATCAGCAGCTGGCACGGGTGTCTCCTCTAGTCCAATGTGACCTAATACCATTGTGACTTAAGTAGTTTTGCAAAACCTCAGCTAGCGAACAGGATAACTGAATTCAGCAAAAATTAAAGTCACCTAGTGCCATCTTGAGCACGCAGGGTGCACACAGTACAGTTAACACTGCAGACCCCGTGGTAAGGTTCTTAAAAATAAATTATTGCCAAAATAAAAACCTAAGGGAAAGCATCCAAGGCAGTCACAGGAAGACTGCACAGATGGATTAATTAATTCATTTTGAAGGCTTTTCAGCCATTGAATCCCTGTGTACAGTGCACTGTCTTAGACACAGACAGAGTAGAAGAGAGGTATTTGTTTCCCAGTGGCAGAGGGACAGATCTATGCTTGAAGGAAAATATATTGAGCCTCATTATTTCAGTTAAGGATGGAATGAAACCAAGTGAAAGGACAGATTTGGCAAGAGAACTGGGAGTGCTACAGGCTTACAAGGTAGAGAAAAATTTAAAATACTGACATTTTTTGGGAGGCTTGCATAAGCTTCTAATCTTGCCCAAACTTCCTTCTGAAAACTGTTGTCAGGGAAGACTTCAGTCACAAGTCCCTGGGCACAGGCTTCTGCTGCAGTCAGCTTTTTATTGAAAAGCAACATCTCACTTGCCTATGTGAAGAAAAGTAGACAGTGTGATTCAACAAGACATAAAACTTGAGGAATCTGACAGGAAAGCTACACAATTCCATGAGATACTTGTTTTACTCTCTTGTTCGTCAAAATCAGCCCTCTGAAAAGAACACAGAATCACACAAGTGATGATGTTGGACGGAACCTCCAGATACTACTCCAAAGCCCCTGCTCAAGCAGGGTACTCATTTCCATCATTCAGGCCACAATGAAGAGGTTAGTAAGTATTACACCCAGTACCAAGCCCTGGGCTACGCCACTGGTGACTGGCCTACAGTTCCTATTGTTCAGTAAACGTGTACATGTCTTTCTGAGCAGAGCTCCAAGGATGTAAGCTGAAATTACCTCACCACAAATGTGTTTGTTCACTTTTGCAGTGACTCCAAGAATTCTAGAACATGTACTGGCAGGCTATGTCTCACTGAACAGACTACTCTTGATACTTGGATGTTTATGAAGCACTCACTCTGCTCCTTACAGATTTAAACCCTGGTCAACAAAAATACATTGTATTAAAGCACACAGGATCAGATAAGTATTTAAAACTACACAGAATTTTTCTGTGGGATATCAAAAGAAGGAGAAAGGAGTTATGCTGTTCTGAGAAAAAAAAAATTCAGATTCTGCCATCTCCCTTGTCCTTTTCCCCCTTTTTTTTTTTAATTACTGTTATTTAGTTTCCTTATTTCTAGAGTAGACAGAGAAAACAAGATTATGGACAGATGACCACATCTGCTGCTACAGTCAGAAGATACCAACACACAAAGGTCAGATGACCCCATAGATAGTGCAGATATTCTTACCTTGGCTAAGCCCATGATTTTTGGAAACAGGTAAGAGGAACATCCTTCTGGGCTCTGTCCAAGTTGACTAAATGGGCTGTGAAACGTAGCCTGGGGAAAAAAAAAAAGAACAAAATAAAGCAAACCTTACAACAGAGCACAGAATTAAAGTACTAGGATTTAGTTTTCATTTTAAAGCTTCTAATGTGACAGAGTTCACCAAACCCACATTTGAACTGTTACCACGATAGGCTTTAAATGTCATCTGGTAACACTGCTTCTTCATGCACTCAAGAGTTGGCTTTGTCTATGTAATTCAATTTCCTCATCATAACAACCCCAGTGATGAAGTTACATTATCTGAATACAGCACTTAGAGAAGCTAATATGCACGTGCAAAATCTTTACAGAAAGGGTGCTCACAACACATCCGCCCGAAGTCATTAAATACATATTTCAAATAACTTAAAAGGTAAAAAGCATTTTTGCCCTTCTGAAGGCACGCTAAGTTTATTCTGTTCCTGAAGAATTCAAGTCCTTGAATTGTCTTTCCTCTAATGTTATGAAAATCTAAAAAGAGCCTGTGCCAGAAATGCATCATGGGGTGACACAAAATAATACCATAATGGCAAGTTAGAACTGATCAGCAGAATTTTATGTTTTGACAACTCACATCAACTCTAAGCAAGAAAGACAAAATGCTTCCCTTATTTCCATTTAAAAATATGAACTGATCACAAAGAGAGCAAAAGTTGCCAAAGGAGCTTTCACTGAAGCAGGTTTTGAATCCTCTTCATGAATCTTCATTGAAAAAGAATCCCTCACTGTACTACAGAAGGCTACATGGTAAGACAGACCAATAGACTTCCTAGCAAGAAAGTGACATTTATAGCACTGTACAAAAAGACTAGACAACATCTGCCAGGATGCAGACTGGCATTAGACATGCTTAAGCAATGGGAGATTAAATATTCTGGGGGACAAACTGGTGTCCCATGAACTGGAGCGAAACCCCGTGCAGAGGGCAACATTAACTGATCTGTTGTCAGACTGGGCTGTGCAATGTCCCATAAAGCAGCTCATAATGATCTGCTCTGGGAATACCTGGCTGAGAATAAAACTAGATCCTGAACATAGCAAAGCTGGCCATTTCTGGAGTGGGTAGTCAATGCCTAAGGCACTCCAATGGAACTACTGGAGAGTGTGAAATTAAGTAGTAATTTGGATGAGAATGATATTACTGCATGGGAGTTCACAAGTCTGGAAAGGGAAGAACAGAGAACAATTACCTTGGAGAAAGCTTCCATAACCTTGAAGTTAATTGGAAAATTTTCATGAAGGATAACCTAAATGAAAGGTTAGGTTAGACCCTACAGAAATACTCCAAGAACTGTTACCAAGGGGACAAGCAAAAGCTGAAACAGTGCAGGTAGGAAGGTACTAACAGACTCTCTCAGTGAAAGGAAGTTCAAGTATGAATTTCAAGCCATTCAAAAAAGAAGGATAATATTAACAGGACAAAACATTTAATGCTTATTTGGATTAAACTTCAACTAAATCTATACTAACTTACAGCTGTAAGGAGATATTATGCTGGGGGGAGGTGATTAGAATTCCAAATAGTCTTAATAAAATTGAGAGGTCTAAGTCAGAAGACACTGTGTATTACAGATAAGTTAAAGTTTGTCAGGAATAACTTAGTATATAGTATGTTACACAACAGGAACAACTGTTTCACTAGCAACTTTACAGTAAGGGATGCAGGTGTTATATCAGATCATAAGTACGTAAATCAAATAACAATATGGGATGTCAAAACAGAAATACAGTCTGCAGAATGCAGAGAAATTCTTCTGCTCCACTTCGCATGAGTAAGACATGAGCTGGAATGATGTGTCCAGTTTGTACCACTGTGCTTAAAGAGACACAGAACAACTGGAAGGAGTCCAGAGGAATGTGACTGCAGGCCACACGAGGAAAAGCTGAACAAACTGCAGCTGCTCGGCTCAAAAAAAGAAAAGACAGAGAGAGTGAAGATAAACCTGAGCTATATCTAATAGCCTAAGTATGCTGATGGCTAAGCATATTTACAGCTGTTGTAAGGGAGGATGAAAACAGTCTGTTCGTTAGACTGAGGAACAAGAAACAACAGGTTCACCCTGTAGCAAAAACAAACCAGATGGGAGGGGCTGAAAGAGGGAGAATCCAACAATTTTCTCTAGTAAAAAAAGAGACCTAGGCACCAGAATAGACTGAACAAATCACACACATTAAACAAGCATATGCCAGGAGTGCATTGGCTGTGAGTGATCCTGTAATGGATCACTTCAGCCAGTTACGGAATTTCCATTCCATAATAAACTTTTGCTCCCCCTCTCACACCTGAAAGTGACCTTACAAGCATCATTTCACATCATGATAGAAGAGAGTCTCTTAGAAAAGATCCTCTAAACTGGAGACAGTAACTTGATGACCACAACCACAGCAGGGAAATTCAATGCATGTTAACCACTGGCTGGTGCACCCCTGTGCCTGTAATTAATATAGGCGTTTCCTGATGTGATATAAAATGCATTTAGACTTTTCTCCCAAGATTACCCCAAATCAAATAATATTTGCTACAGAAAGAGGCTTAAAGACTGTCTTGGGATCAGCTATGCAAGGTACTTACCCTGTCAGAAGCATAGACAACGTCACACAACCCAAGGACTGTTACACAGATTCCAATAGCTGGGCCATTTACCACTGCAATCAGTGGTTTAGGAAAATCAATAAAATGACCCACAAACTCTCTAGAGAGAAGGGAAAAGAGAAAATGTAAGATGCAAGAGACATCTCAAGTGGTTTTCATCCAATAGAAACAACTTCCAAAACACGTGATTAGATACTGGATAACAAAACCCATGAGCTAGATAGAAACTACGTAGCATATGGTTTTGACCCTTTCAGAAATGAATTCTGACAAATAAGAACTATCTGAAACACCTGCACTTCTTTAGCAACTAAGAATCAAACATATACATGTCAGCAGAGCTTTCCTACTTCCTGCAATCAAGTTATGAAAGTGTTTTCCTCTTCAGCTATGGTTACTGAATACAGCTCACTAACAAGAACACTCTTTTGCCTACACATCCATCCCAACTCCACCCCTGGGACAGCCATTCCCTTCACAGACTGTTCTGCAGCGAAGCCCCAACAGGCACCAAAATTGTGATACTACCATAACACAGAATTCCCTGGTGCTCTTCTGCACAGGTTTGAGAAAGAGCCTTTTGTTTCAAAATAAAACACTTCCCAAAAGTGAACAGTATTGTAAGAACTCCAGTTCCCTGACACCTCTGTGCATCAGCTGTAATGAAGCACTATGTTTGTGTAAGAGTAACGGCACAGCAAACACAGGCTTCTCACAAGAGCAAAATTAAAGACCATAAAGTACACATGAGGCTCTGCATTGTGCTGAATACCCTATAAAGCACGGCAGGCTGGAACACTTGCCAGGTACCACTGAGTAACAGCTTCAAAACAGGTTCACACTGCATCATTATCTCTTCAAGGGGCAACTGTGATCCACAGACAGCTTGTCTAAGTAAAAGCTGAATACTTTACTTGCAGTTCATCTTTAAAATATAAATAAGAAGCATTTGGTTTCTGTGTATTTTAGCTTTTCCATCAAATACAAGTGCCTGAGGGAACAATCCAACTTGCAAGCATCTCCCAAATGCAGTCATCACACACAGAAATAAAAGAGAAGACAAAATCTGCTCAAGTAGGGAAAAAAGAAACATGCTACTTGTCCCCAAAACCTCTGTGTTAGATGATACCTCTGACCAACTTGGTCTGAGAAAACAAATTAGTTTAACAGATAAATTCACTTAAAGATGGAACCAAGATCTCAGAATTACTGGGCAATTTTGAACAGGTTCATTCCAGCTGGTCTCTATTCAAAAGAAGTCTGACGCTGAAGGAGTTTGACATATCCTGCCAGTGTAGACACTGTTGGATATCAAAAAACCCACAATTTTTTTCATATACAGTTAAAACTGATGTTGTCATTATATCTGCATGTACTTCGGAGACTAAAAAATGAAATTAAGTCTTTAGCATCACTGTACTTAAAAAGATTTCTAATATTAATCTCATTTATTTCATACAATTCCTCCCACATGATCTCTGTGTTAATGCACGTGGTGAGCCCTTGGACACAGTCATCTAAATAGATGAATAGTAGCATAACTGGATCCCTGCAGTTGTGTTTTCTAACAAAGCCTGCAAATTACATTTAACCCATTACAGTAACTTATACATATATGAAACCAAGATGTCCTACTTGAGTAATACTGCTCCATCTTTTGCCATCTTCTCCATTTCACTAGGTTGGATATTAGCAAAATTATTCAGGTCATTTCCACTACTATAGTAGTCTCCATTTCCTGTAGGGAACACATATAGGTAAATGCACCAATGATTTCTGAGTAGGTAAGAGAAGCTTTCATTTATTAGATTTACAAAAGAGATTTCATACTAAGTGTCTAATATTATTAAGCAATTGGAGAGATTTTCCTCAAAGTATACACACTATCTTAAAGGACATCTGGGATCTAAAAAGAAGTTTTGACTGACAATTTGCTGAAAAAAAATCCTTTGGCTGTAAAAAGCCAAAGAATACTAACTGTGAAATATCTGAGGCAGAATTTTTTTTTTTTTCTGTAACAGCATCTGATGGAAAAATATTTTGTTTCTTTTTCTGCATGCTTCCTCAGGGCTTTTTTTCTGTCATTTTGCAATCATTCTAACAGTCACATGTGAGAATCCTTTTTTTTTTGAACAGGATAACGGAAATGTAAGTCGATGCATCTCCCTTCCTCCACCTTCAAACTGATGAAGGAATCAAAAGCAGAACAGCCTACTTAATATGTGGCAGAAATTTCACATTTTTTATGATCAATTTAGGAAAAGGTATAGCATTCTAAAGAAAAGACTGCCAGCACTGCATTGAATTCATTGTACTGGAAGATGGATTCTTCAGCAAGAAACAGATAACCTGTTAGTGAATGTGTAAGTCAGTTTGAGGTGCCACCAAAAAATCATGGAGCCTTTTAAGGCTAGACTGCATGACTTAATTGTCTAAATCATCCCATATTCTATAAGGACATTCACAGTATGGGACCTTTCACGCATTGGCACAGCCATTACTTTACACTGCAGTGCTCTTATTCACTATGTAAAATGCAATAGAAAGGTTTGTGCAGAGGTGTTTGCTATTTACTCAGACATTCCAGTTGTGTGAACTACCCTTTTCATTTTGTAAGGGCTGTGGTGCCCAGTCATTGCTACTGAAAGGAAATCCAGCAGCCTGGGAATGGGAACCAGGTACTGGTAAAGCAGACAGTGGAGATAAATATGCATGCAACTACCTCAAAGTAAACAGGTTAAAGCCCAAATTCACCTTGAATTCACACTACTAAGATGCCAGCCAAAGCTCAAGTTTTGCCTTATTTCCTAAAAAGACATACATATCTGCAATGAGGATGGGCCAGACAGGCACTGCCTGCCCTCAGTCCTTCTGTCCCTGACTGTCCTCACCACCGTGCTGTTCCGTCAGCATAAGGGACAGACCAAAAGAGACCTCTAGAAAACCCAAAGGACGTGTCCCCAGAGTAGCTGGACTTCACAGGCAGCATGAGTTTGGGCTGCCCTTTCCACACTATTGCTGCAGTCATCCAGCTGCACACATTGGTGACAGGGATGTTCACAGCTCAGCCAGGTTGCAGCTTCCCTGCCAATCCTTTCCTATGGCAGCCACAATAAAAAAAAAATCAACAAGAAATACCATTTTTTTCTGATGATCATCAGTAAATACGAACTGTAAACTTTCTACTGGCTGTGCCAGTACAGGATTCCAGATGCTTGTTTTTAGTGTGTTCCAAACGTATCACAGAGATAGAGAAAATTGACCAAACTCATACCAATGAACTCCAAAAGCAGTAACAAACACGCTGTGGAACAAATATATCAGCTACTCAAAAGTAATAAAGCCCTTAGGAGCATTCCATGTCCATAACATCTGAGGAACATATTTTGATGTAACAGCAAGCTTGCTAAAGAATTCAAAACGCCACCTTGAAGTAATTTTGCCAAAACACTTTGGAAAATCTTTGGTCTGTAACAAAAGACAGAATTTCCTCACTTATACAATTCAGTCTTAGCCTAGATCCATGTAGATAGTTCATGTCAATACTATACTATGGTATAATATAAAACATACCAGTAATAACTGCTATGGTGGAATCATTTTTTCCAGCTTCTTCAAGTGCTCTAATAATTTCTCTGTACATCTGCATAAAAGGAAAATCAACAAAGCACAAATGTGATGCTGCAAAAGAACATAACAATGAGATTGACAGTGACAACAAGGAACTCAAGAGACAGATTAACTATGAACCTTTAAAGTACCGAAAAATTTTGCATGCACAGAAAGTGAAGTATTACATGTGAGGTACTTCTGACCATAAAGACACATGCTTGCAATATCCAAAAATTCCAGTGCAAATCTAAAGGACAAACTAAGGTCCTTTGGTAAACAAACACTGACTGGAAGCTAATTTTAAAACTTGAGAAGCAGTTTAAGTGGGCAAAATAACATACTAAAAAGTTAGCAGCAGTGGGGCAAAGACCCTAGTCCTGGTATCTTTGCAGTGGTTAAACAGGATGATCCTTATGCTTCCAACATGATGGACTTAGTCACGAAGATAACTGTGGGAAATGGAAGATTACCTACACATGCATGCAACAGTGCAGAGCCAAACACTGCGCAAATGCTTCATTACACACATTACATTCAAATCTTGCATGCACAAAACAGGCCAGTCTTCCTGCAGTTTGACATTTTAGTTTAGTGGACACCATAATCCTATATTAAGTCCCAATGAAATCAAGGGACACAAAAAAGCCTAATCTGTAAAATTTTAGCTGAATGATTTCATTTTGTACTGGATATTTATTCCTTAGGTTGTCATTGGAGTCAGGATACCAGCCCCTCATAAAATTCAGACCACCATGCTTCAGTCAGTTCCACTTAACCTATAGTGAGGATTCTTTAAAATTCCAATAGTTTACCCAGGAAAGAAAAAAAATCATTAATCCTCCCAAGTTAATTTCTTTACCTGATGGTTGATGGCATTTTTCCTATCAGGTCGGTTAAACATTATCTTTGTGATATTGTTTTTGGTAGTAACTATTAATGTTTCATAGCCATCATGCCTGCCCTCTTCTGGAGAAGCATCTTTCTTCTGGCTAGCAGATTCTGCAGAGACCAGACTTGAGACAAGTTCAGTATATTTCTGCCTGGCGTTATCCTGCAATAAAGAAAAAAAGGAAATAAAGAAAAAAAATATTAAAAGGAAAAAAACACACAATATTATGAAAGGCTAAAATGTAAATCAGTTATAGTATTGATAAAATGGGTACCTGGGGGGAGTGAGGGGGAAGGTGATTGTGCTTCAGGACAAAAGAAAACAAAAATCTCAATCACAAAGTATTCTAATTAGGGGGGTGACAAGGGGAACACGTATTTAAACACTGCAGAGCAAGCTTAAAGTCATCTGAAAAGCAGCAGCGATAAATCCACAAAAGTAAAAGTTCATAAATGCCGGGATGATGACATTTGTTTTGTTGGTGAAGTATCCCCATCCACACCTAGGATGACCTTTGTCATATTCCCAGCATTTACACATTTCTATGGATCTTCTGTTTCTGCTTTCCAGTGAAACACTTCTCCAACAAAAGCTTTTATTTTAGAATATGTGGATCTGAAGAGTAGAGTGCTGACATGGGTCTTATGGCATTTTAAAACTGCTTGCAGACACTAGTTTTCATTTAGCAGTAGCACAACACACAAAAACCTAAAGATTTCTGTCTCCTTATTTCTACATTAAGCAGCGATTTAAAAGAATTTTAAGTTCTTGGTTGTTACAACCTATTTTCTTGAAAGTATAATATATTTTGAACAATTCTATAATCCATAACCTGTAGCAAATGAAATTGTCTATCCACTCTCCACTCTAACATCAAGACCAGATTCTTTTCCTTAAGTGTTTCTTCACTACTCCTAAAAGCAGGGCCATCAAAAAAACCCACAAAAATATTAAAATACATCCCAAAAATCCCAAAGCAGGACAAGAATGTATTATGCTCATGAAATTATGCAAGCATGTTTAAAACAAACCAAACCAAACCAAACTAAAAAACCTCCCCTGTATTAAGGAGTACCTTTGACTGACCTCAACAACTACTGCTGAACAGCAGGCCTAATGCAGCAGTGACACAGCTGATTTGAAAAGTTTGTTTCCTTCATAAAAGAGTAACTGAAGAAACCTGGGTAGCTATATGTGATGTCAGACTTAGTACAGTCTGCGTGCAAAAGGAATGCTTATCTCTGCATCTTTATTCTTCCTGCTTGCTTCAATTGACTTCTCTACAGGTTATGAAAGGTATTAAAGAGGTCAAGATACACTGAGAAATAAAGAATGAAGAGAGGCTCTCCATACACCACTTTTTTTCTTGTCTTTTAGTCAACAGATAAGAAACTGATTTTTTAAAATGACGAAGTTATCAATATGCTGGATTCAGAGATTTGAGTTTTGTTGTAAGAACTGAGAAGCTCAATCCACCTTTCTCAAAGAGAACAGCAGAACAGACCATTAACTTGAAAAAAAGTATTTTCACTGGAAATCACCATATATGTAAGATCTCTTACACTGATACAAGCTCGTAGTAATAAAGTAGAATTAGGCTTAGACACTAAACAAAAATCTCCAAACACTGAAGCAGTGAAAGGATTGAGGAATTCAGTGCAAAACATTTTGATGGCTGAAGCAGAGTTGCTCAACTAGCATGTAATACACATCAGTCATCCACTTACAGATCAGGCCCTTCAAGGTAGAGTAATCTACAAAGTGAAATTATAGGTATTGTCACCTGAGACAAATTGCCAAGAGAATTCCATGCATCCCACTTGGCTTTCTTGACAAAGTCCAGCATACCTGGTTTTGGAGCATTGCAGGGACCTTCAGTAGCCTGAAAAGAGAGCAAAACAAACTTACTTAAATCTGTGATTAAAGTTCAGATGCCTTGGTAGAAAAGATAGTAACTATTTGGAATATTTATCTGACCTGGATACAGAATTTAACTCTGAGACAGGAAAAATACCTAGTAGTTGGACAATATTCAGATAGTTCACATACCATGAACTTTATAGTGTCTGCTATTTTCTGACACCTGGTGTTGGGCTTTCACAAGTACCCACCCAATATGAGACTGGTTTCCAAAGCATCCGTGTGTGTTAAGCTCTCCTACCTCAAAAACTGCAGAAGTTCTATGCTTGGAAAGAAAACTACAGACCCGTAAGCTGTGTGAACAAAGAAACCATTGCACAGGATCTATTAAGTTGGATCTTACTTCAAAGTTGGCCCTACTGTGAGCAAGGGCGTTGGACCAATTGAACTGCAAGAGTTCTGAACTATCCTGAAGTATTCTGCGATCAGTTTTCCTGAGGAAAAGTACACTATTGGAGAGAAATATTTCAAGTGGGGGGCAGAAAAGAAAGAAAGAATACATTTATGAGCTCACTGTTAGTAGTTGGTAAAGCTACCCAGAACCATCACCTGTATTTAAGATTTTATTTAAATGAGCTACCAATTGCTTTCTTCAATATAACAAGCCACAGATTGTAGTGACCCTACGGCCAATCTTGATCCACAAATACTTCCCCAAATACCAGTATGAACCCCACTGAGGACTTGCAGCTATTTCTACAAAGGTCTCCTTCCATGCTGTAGTAAAGGATAACCTTCACTCAACGTGTGGTGGAATGGTTCCTTGAATTTAAAACAAAACCAAAAAAACCCAAACTAAACCTACAATGACCATACTAAAGAGAGAAAAAAAACCCAGAAATCAACCTTCAAATGTCAGCACCATTACATTATAAGCACAGCTGACTGTAGATACAACAAATTTAAGAGGAAGCATGCGGTATACTGTGTTTTTCTTAGGGATAAGCCATTTTCCAAAGCTGAATCTATATTATTATATGGAAGGCATCACACAATGGATGTAATTGGGCTCTTTTTCTTTGAATACAGGTTTCTATTCAAAACATGATTTATAAGAAAAAACAGGTTTGGCTTCCCTCAGAATTTAGTCAGACTTTAAGGGGCTGGCATTTCAAGAACAGAATTCAAGCACTTGAAGAGCTTGTTAAGACACAATACACTTGAACAGCCCCTAAATCAAGTAAATATTTTACAGGTCCATCACCTCAGGTTATAAATGCTCCTTACAAAATGAAATAAATGAAGCCTACCTGTTTAAACAGAGCATAGAGTTTCAACTTAGTTTCGTTCCCAGGATCCTTTTTCAAAAGCTTCAGTTGTTCCTGAGCCTTTTCAAAGTCCTTCTGGCTGACTTGCATGGTGGCTGCAGTCATGTGCAGGTGGATCGCTGGAATGCAAACAGCTTGTGTTTGTCTGTGAGTAAGTGGGGAAAAAAAAAAATCCCATTACTTGTTTTTTCTGTAAGACTAGGGGAGAAACGAATATGCTGCTTTTTAAGACATTTAAAGTAAACATAAAACATTATATACCACACTAATCAAAACAACAACAAGCAAGATACTAAAAAATACAAGAAAGTTGCTTTAGAAACCTGCTTTCACTGCAATATAATTAACCTTTGGAAATTAATTACTTTTTATAAATTATTCAAATTTCATCCCCCTGTACTTGGCACCTTGAAGAATGTGTTCAGTTTTAGGCCTGTCACAAGACAGACACTGAGGTGCTGGAGCATGTCCAGAGAAGGGCAAGATTGCTGGGAAAGGGTCTGGAGTGCAAGTCTGATGAGGAGTGGCTGAGGGAGCTGGGGCTTTTTAGCCTGGAGAAAAGGAGACTTGGGGGAGATCTTCTTCCTTTCTACAACTATCTAAAAGGAGGTTGTAGTCAGCTGGTGGTCAGTGTCTTCTCCCAAGTAACAACTGACAGGACAAGAGGAACAGCTTCAAGTTATACTGGGGGAGGTTTAGACTGGTGAAGAAACTTTCCTAATATCCAAATGGGTGGTCAGGCATTGCTGCCCAGGAAAGTGGTTGAGTCACCATCCCTGGAGGTATTTAAAAGATGTGTGTATGTGGCATCCGGGGTCATGGTTTAGTGGTGGACTTGGCAGTACTGGGTTAACAGTTGGACTCGATGATCCTAAAGGCCCTTCCAACCTAAATGATTCTGTGATTAACAGCTTTATATGCCTATGAATAGACATATTCATAGTATGCAGCCTGTCTGTTCTTTGTGATCTTTCAAGCATGTGTGCTTCTATCTAGAAACACTTCAACTTGAAAGCCTGGTTCTCCAATCAGGGCAGCATAAGGGAAGACTAATTTCAAAGTGTACTTTGGAAAAGGACTGGCTGTAAAACAGCCTGTAGACACTGAAGAAAAAAAAGGCGGTCAAAACATTCTGGGAGAACAACCTTCCATCAGAACAAGATAATTCCGCCAAAATCTTTCCCAATTCCACCAAACTCCACTCCAAAGGACCAAACCTAACCCAACTCTACAACACTTTGTGAAAGTAGGTATACTTCAACAGTTAGGAATCAAAAGCCAAGAAGTATAATAACTTCAGTTTATTTCAAGAGGGCAAAAGCATGGTGTCACAGCCTTTTTTGGTTAAATTCCAATATATGTTAAGCATTTTTACTATTTTTAAAATGTTTTCAGTTTTTGTATCAACATGCCTCCGTCTTAGTTAAAAAAGAAGAAAAAAAGCCCAGCTTCTCCCATCCTAACTCACTGACACAGCTGTCATCTTAGAGCATCATATATAATAGATTTCAGAACCAGGGTTTAAGGATTATCTCAAATGAAGATTGATAGAATGCTTAATCTATTTAATGTTAATATTTCAGTTACAGAACCATCATTTAAAAATCATACCTATCATGAAAATTCTCCCTTTTTATATACACCTAACGAGAATTAAAGAAATTCTACTGCCTACCTCAAAAATATCCTAATTGCTCTTACTCATAAAGAAAATTTATTATCAGTTGCAAGCCTAAAAGTTGCAAGCCTAAAAGTTGCAGGCAGGCAGACAGTGTGAAGAATGCCAACTACATTCCATTAATTTTATTCCTCTTTCATTTTATGGAGATAGCTTGTCTAGGTGTCTTGTAAAAATGCTTATAAGATCTATTGGGTCTATGCCCTATTATAGCTTGTCCATATTAATAAAATCTAGAGTTCCTGGTATTTTGGAGATACCAAGTTTGAATGGCAGACACGGAAAGAATTTTTTCTATTATACAGAGAAATTCTTTAAAAATGAAGGAATTCCACAATCTGCTTCAAAATCTTATGCCTGTAAAAAGAAACCTATCTGAACAATACAAAGTGGAATAGGCTATTAAAAAAGGCTGCAGGAACAGAAAGTTTTACTTCAGTTGATCAGCTGTAGGCCTTTATTAAGACAGCAGTGCACCCAGACAAACCAGGATTAAACATCTGCCAGTTTACCTAACATTCAAATGACGTGTTCAGAAGACTATGTCAGAGTTTAACACGTTCATCCCTTAACCAACCTGCTATTTAGCCAACTTGGGAACTTCAATTCCAGGATCAACAAAAGACCTTTAACAAGAAAAAGTGTACCTAAAAAGATACAGATACAAGTTTTTCAGTACTGCATTTCTCCGATTGGTGGAAGCCCAGAACATGACACTTACTTTCAGATCCTATTCCCAAACACGTTTTGAAGTCACATTTACTGGAAGAAGAAAATGAGAGTGTGGGAAGAGCAGGGGTTTCTTTTGGTTTTGCTTTGTTTTCCTCCAATTTTACTATCCATCTTTGGAATTACTTGAATGCTGCTGTCCCCAAAATGATCTGTGTGTCTGGAAAACATTTTCCTGTCAATCTAGGCAGTGACTGAAGTGGATTCAGTGTTTAAAAATGGAGCTACAGGCTTACACCATGTTTGACAATCCGGACTTCAGCCTGGTTGTGGTCAATATTATAAAAAGACTTTAAGACTCTTCTTTATATACAACTGGATAATGACCAGAAATAACAAAAGCTGAGGATGAGCAGCTGGGGGGAGGGGAACAACACAGCAGCTGGTCTGAAGGTATGTACGCACATATATTTATGGTTAAAGGTTTTTTTGCACTTAACAGATCACAAGTTCTCTTCCTTATTAAGGATGTAAAGTGGACGAGTCAGAAGAGGACGAAAAAGCAATTAGATGAATAAAAAAAGTCTGGCTGGGGAAAAGTGGAATGATCTTTCAGAAAGTCCAGACTCAGAGCGACTTTCCTTTGCTGTTTGGTTTTTACCTAGTTAAAAAATGTTAAGGCTAAGCCAATGCTATTATTTCTCTATGAAATTAACAAAGGATGAAAACACAAAAGAAAGTTATTTCACCTTGGGCAGGACCTCATGCTGCAGAGGCATACACAAATAGCAGGAACAGAGCTCCTTCACCCCAAGTAGATCACAGAGACAAGGAGAAGACTTGACCTCTCTCAGCACACACAACAGCATTGTCACCTCTGGGCCTACACAGTGATGCCATGCCAGAATCCCAAAGACAGAAGAGCAGGAGAGGCTGTTACAGTACACTACGGGAATGATTTGCTCCCTCCATCTGCTGCTCCCTTGTTGTGACACTGAATCCTTCTTAGTCACACACTGAGCAAATCCATGCCCCATTTTAGCGGTCACACAAGACTTTGCCAAAAGGCAAAGGCAGGCAGAGAGCCGGGAACCTGACCTACAAGCCACCAGTGTCAAACTTGCCTTGTTTTAATCCAAGCAAAAAAAGAAGCCTAGGAAAGGCAACCAAAAAACCCCTCTGTATTACCCCTTCTCATCTACTTACTGCAACAAAGCTAAATAATTTCCTTCGCAAAGTGTCTTAGCTTAACAAGACAAAAATGTTTGCTAAGGAGGGAGGGATAGGAAAAAACCAGGCTCTTCCCTCTAAGTTATTACGACTTCGAAATTAGGAGGCTTCAGGCGACAAGGTGTGGAAAATAACAGCTCGTTGCTGAATATATAGATATATATATAGATATATATATGTATATATATGTGGCAGAACAAGCAACAACACCGCGACCGAAACTTTCACTGAACACAATTAAGCACGTTTTGCCTTTCGGCGCAGGTATAACCACAACCAGCAGGGGAGCGCCCAGGAGCAAGTTCCTACTTGCTGCGGAAAAGCAGGGCTCCCCCCACGGCACACGGGGAGCTGCTCCAGGCCAGCAGGGCTCCGCACACGGCACACGGGGAGCTGCTCCAGGCCAGCAGGGCTCCCCACGGCCGCACAGGCGGCTCCCTCCGGGCAGGCCGCCTCCGAGAGCGCTCGCTCCACACAGTCCACGCCGGGCCCGGACGCCTTCTCTTCAGCTATGGTGGGGGCGGCAGCTGGCAAGGGACGGAGGTGCCGGCCCGTCCGGCGAAGAGCAGGTAGGCCCAAAAGCCCCAGGAGGCAATGGCAGCCTCGGTGACGGCAGAGCCGGTGTGGGACTGCACCCCCCACCCACCCTCGGAGCGAGCACTGCAGGGATTCTCTCACAGTTCTCTGGAGCGGGGGGACACGAACAAGAGCTCCACTGCTACAGCCGGAATGGGGTTTCCCTTTCCGGTGTGCCGGGGTTATTTAGCTTTTCAGTAGGACAATCATTAAGGCCCGAGCTAGAAAAACAATGAAGCCTGATGTTTATCTTACCCAAGCAGAGGCTAGGCTCTCTGTGGCCATGTAATCAAAAAGAATGAAACTGTAACACGAACCTTCCTCTTTACTGCCCTGCACCGCGTATGGCAATTAGCTACCATTGCCCCGCTGCTACAAATTACCTTCGCTGTAGCGACACCCACAGAAGCGTGGTGAGGGCCCGGCAACCTCACCCAGCTAGGTAAGAAGCCAGCTCCCAGGAGAGAGCGAGAAGCAAGAGGAGTCACAACTTGGCAGAGCAGTCAGAGTCCATGACAAATGCCTGCGCACTCCTGCAAGATCATTCACTGGGTACTTCGCCAGCTGTACACTCTGAAAAAAGAAATAAATCCTGGTCATCGCTACCTGAACCTGAAACATCCAGGCTGACAATCATTTCATATTTATTTCCTTACTTCAGACATCTCTTTGTTGCCATTTAATTGCTCAGGCTATCTTGGAAGCCCACCATTCATCCTACTCAGTCTAGCTATTGACATAAATGTCTCTTATCCCAAGAAACATGCAAACATAAGACTCCTAATTTTCAGATTTTAAAAGTCAATTACACTGAAAGTAGTTTTTCACTGTTTAGGTGATTAACAAAAAGACTGCAAAGCCTGTTAAAGACAGGTCTCTCATTACTGTGTAATGACTCTCAATACTGTGTAATTACTGGCACTTGCATAAGGACTTTATAGAGTTAAAAATGCCAACATTTTGTAAAATACTGACTGCTCACTTCCTAACTTTTAAAGCAACATAGAAGTTTTCTCAAGAAAAGCCAAAAGATCTCTTTGCACAGAAAACATCAGACACACTTAGCTTAAGAAAGGATGGATATACCTGAAATCCATCTTCCATTTACTTAATAAGGGTTTTCTTTAAAACATTAGTATATATGGGGGAAATAAAGCACATACAAAAGCAGTTAAAAATCCTATTAGGATTAAAAGCAGTGGGTGGTGCTAGAAACATGTGGTTTTAAAACTCCTGACAGAAATGGAAAACGCTCATTTTACATTATTTTAAGTAGCTCTAGAGAGATAAGGAAGAAAAAGAACAGGAAGTATTGTCAGACAGAAGCAAGCGTTACACAAACTGTCACTTAGTGAATCCTGGAGCACCTTTTGTCCATTATGTGTAATACTTCAGATAACATGTATAACATCTCTGCTTTGCCATGATCATTATCTCAAGGTGCTCTCATCTTTTGTGTTGCTCTTTCCATACATTCCTCATGCAGAACAGTGACCGGCACAGGAACCACCCCTTGCCGTTTCACATACAGAAATGGTATTACAGCATCATAAAGTGGCAATCCTTCTGCTCACGTTCCTTCCAGTTTAGAAGAAAATTAAACAAAATACTGGTTTGCTGCTGCTATTGTACAAAGAGTTGCATGAGTTGGTTTATGTTGTTTTGCTTTGCTTTTCTTTTATAGTTACAATACAAAGCAATCAAATACAAACCCCATGTGTGGTTGGCACAGCCACAGTGCCACCAGGACAGTGACATGACAGGATGGGAGCAGGGAGCTGGCAAGGATCTTCTGAGCACAGCCCAAGGCTTTCCCTGGTGCCCTGTGGATATTCTGATGAAACCCTAAGAGTTTCCCTGTTGCCCCGTACTGCTGAGTGATTTCCCCAAAGCTTCCCACTTCCTCCTTCCCTACTTCTAGTCATTTTCTAGCAGGATGGAGAAGAGACCCCTCCAGCAAGCTCAGGGTGGCTTGGATAGAGGAGGATGCTGCCCAGGAAAGCAGCTTTCCAGAAGAGTCCCATGAGGTGGCCTGGATGAAGGATGGGGGTCCCCAGGAAAGCAGATTTCCAGCAGAACTCTACCAAGTGATCCTGGTGAAACCACCACAGATGCAGACAGGTAAGAGGCCCTGTTGGACTGGGCACGGCTAAAGCTCTCCAGAGCATCCTGCAATGATGCCAGCATCATGTTTCACTAGCACACTGGCAGCAAAGGTCCTGGGGGTGGATGTGATGCCTGAAAGCTGAGGCTGCTCAGGGCTGGACAATAGCCCCAGCACAGCCTCTCCTAAGGAGAACCAGGAGAGCAGAGAGGCCCCAGCTCCTGCTGCGGGGTGTGGGCAGCAAGACAAAGTTGGCTGGCTGGAGGCAGCAATGCAGTGGGATGCTGGACCTTTCCTGTCTGCCTGCCAGCACATTCCTCAGCCTGGGGCACTGGGGCTTTCCCTGCCACAATGTGCTCCAGCATGGCAGCTCCTCTGCTGGGCACTCTTCAGCCAGGAGCCACAAGGAAAGACCATGCCAGGGGAGCAGGTATGGAGCTGGGCAGAGGGCAGATATTCCTCTGCTCTCTCCTGTCACTGGACTCTCTGCAGCCCTCCCTGCTCTATCCCTCTGTTAGATGCCAGCTTGTTCCCCCTGTACAAAGAACAGGAAGTCATGGACTCCATCCAGGCCCCTGACAGCCCCAAAGATGTAACCGTGGCCAATTGGACAGCAGCTGTGCCAGCATCTGCTGGGAGGGGCTCTGCTGGCCAGGCAGAGCTGCTGCTCCTGCAGGGCACTGCACCGCAGGGTTCCAGTCTCAATGGCCATGTTTCCCCCCACTCATGCTCCTGTTTGTCTCTCTGTCCCCTGGCTGCCAGAATGTGGGCCACAAGGTAACCTTTCTTCAGAAAATCGTGGATCTGTGCATAAGCACCACAGTCCGTGGCTCATCACAGTGCTTGGTCCACTTCTGCTGCAGATATGAGATGGTAGAGAGGATCCAGGTGAGGGGACACTTGGTGCTCTGGGGAAGGGGGCAAGGCCTCCTGGCACTGGCATCCCGTGAGGGCAGCGCTTGGGCACAGCTGGGGTCTGGTGGCACTGGGTGCCGGCAGCTGCTGGGTCCCAGCTCAGTTGTGCTCTGCAGATGCTGCTCGATGCCCAGTCCCGTGAGAAGATGCACACAGAGGTGCAGAAGCTCACCCTGTTAGCCACTGAAGGATTGGGGGACACGCCCGTCACTCACAGGAAGCCCTTCCCCACAGGACTGTGTCCCCCTGCACAAGGCCTCAAGGCGCTTCCCCCAGCACCATTGGCCAGCTGGGACCTTTCTGTTTGCAGCACAGTGGAAAAGGTGCTGGAGGGCAAAAAGAGAAGACTCCTGGAAGCCTCCTTCAGAGCTGTTCTCTTCCTTCCTAAAGAAAACATATCAGTAAGGGGCACACAGAAGCTCAGGGAGGAGGTAAGTGCTGGGTGACCTGCAGGAGCCACCAGTACCTCTGGGCTGCTCTCTGGCCATCCTGCACTGCCCCATGACCAGGCAGGGCAGGGTCTCAGCTTTGCTTTCCTGCCCTCATCCCTTCGTCCCTTTCCCAGGGCCCAGCCACATCCAGTGCTGCAGGCTGCTCTACCTGCAGTAGGCTGCCTGCTCCTAGGTCTCTCCTGGGCAGCACGGGCACCTCTCCTTCCCTGGCACTGGGAGCTCAGGTCAGTTTCCTGGGGGTGAAGAATCACTGCCACCGCTCTCTGTCCTCTCTGCAGAACCTGGAAGCCATGGACTCCATGCTGAAGGCAGTAGTGTGGAACACTCCTCCCTCCAGAATTGCCAAGGAGCTGCAGAACATCTTGCAGGTCTGGCCTGTGCAAAGAGTGGGAGTCCAGGGCTGTTCCTCACCCTGTGGGGAAGGGGTTGCCCAGACGAGTGCCATGGAGGCAGAGCATGCTGTGGGGACAGTGCCCACCTCCTGTGTGACCAGGCTCTTCTGGAGCACAGAGAGTGGCACCTGCCGTCCCACCTGGCCTAAAGCTTGGCCCAGGGCCTTTGTCCTGGGCCCGCAAGGGACCCCAGGGCCAGGAGCCCCACTTCAGCCTTTGCTCAAGGTCAGAGGAAGCCTTGAGGGGCAGTGCAAGTCCCGTCCAGAAGCAGAGCTGCACTGCTGCTGCTGGAGTGAGTGTCTGCTCCTGGGGCTCACCAGCAGCTTCTCTTTGCTCAGGTGCTGCTGGACTTTACAACAGAATTGAGGTGCAGGTTGCAGCTGTGGAGAGCATTTGCAGGCTAAGCGAATGGATGGACAGCTATTCTGATTAGGAGGTAAGGCCTAGGAACCCTCCAGCCAAGTTGTGCCCCTCTCCCTGCCACTCTCCCTGCCAGGGCTGCTGCC
>VXAY01004332.1:91745-102955 GCA_013399855.1 Oxyruncus cristatus | reverse complement strand
GGGGGCAGCGGGGGGCAGCGGGGAAAGGGCCCCCGGGCGGGGAGCGAGGGGGTCGGTCATGGGGGAAGAACCCGGCCGCGGGTTGGGGGTGCGCGGCGGGAATTCTGGGTTCGCCTTGTCTTGGCCGGGATAAGACGGGACCCGTAGACACGGGTCTGGCTCGCCCCCGGCTCTCGGTGCGTGCGGCAGCTTTTGGAGGCGTGTTTGTGAAGGGCTGCTGGCGGAAAAAGCGTTGCTTGCAAGGGAAGCGAGAGAGGAACCTGGCAGGTTATCACGGGTTAACCTCTCGTAACTTCCTTGTGTCCTGTGAGCTCGGACTGAGATCACTTTCTTCACTGGCTGTATGTGACTTGTCTGCATAGAAATCTTGAAAATCTCAGCTTTCTCCCTCCTTTTGCTGTATTTCAATAGCCTGAGCTTTTGCTGAAGCTCTTCGTGTAGTAATGCGATTAAAAGAGGGGAATTTTGCAGTCCGGAACAGGCAAAGTTGAGCTGAGGTTTAGTACATGGCCTGCAACAGAAGAGTAGGTATTGTAAGCAGTGACATGTGTGAGTGATGCTGGAAGGAGGGAGAACATTTCATTTCCATGCCTTTTGGGTTTGATCTTCCATGTTGTTATGCATAGAAAACAACTGCTGAGATTTTCATAGTGCCGCTTGGTGTTATTACTATTTGTTAGAAATACTCAGCAGGGTATTTGTGAACACCACAATGAACTTGTGGTGTTCAAAATTACCAACCAGCTAAAAGCTGAGGAAAAACCATTTTCCAGTTGGAACAACCCTTTCCTGTGGAGATGCCTCTATAGCCACCTAAAATTAACATGGAAAGTTGTTTTAAAATAATTAAAAGTACTCTGCAGCAGCTAACAAGCTTTCTCAGTAATTCATGGATTTGTATTTTATTAGTCAAAGCCTAATATAGTTGGACTTAAATTTCATATTAAACCTTATTTGAAAGTTTTCCTGTTTCCAGTTTTTGGAGGAATGTGCTCAGTAGAACATTAAGATCATATTTACAATAGTAGACAATAAACCATAACTAGCAGCCTGCTTTTGCAGTGTGGGCAAGAATTTTAAGCTCATTTTAAAATGCAGCGCAGCTGTGTGTTCATTACATGAGATTTTTCTGATCTTGTGGCTCTTCCTGATGTTTTGCTTCTGTAGGCAGTCTAATGGGAATACTTCTTGTGTTCAGGTCAGCATTTCTGTGTTTTTTCTTTGTTCTTTATTTTTTTGTCTGTGCACCCTTCAACACATCATGTATCTGTGCGGTGTAAGATAAAGGAAATGATTGACCCACACTTCTTTTCTTAACACGATTTTTTCCCTGTCTTTTTTCCTTTTCTGTTTTTTGTAGAGTTGGGAGTACCTGTGAAACCAGGTGTGAAACCACAAGACAGAATTTCATAGTGCTGTGCTGAAGCACTAAATTCTTGTGAAGCTACTCCTGCTGGAGCTGGATCTGCACATGATTGGTGTTCACGCCGTGAGTGAGTTAGTAATCAAGAAGCATGAAGCATGGTGGGAGTACTTCCTAACAGCAGAAAAGCAGGAATCTGTGGCACAATTGCACTGTATTGAAATCGTGGCAAGTTTTCTAGGTAAGCAGTGGTGTAAAAACAGCGATGGTTTAGCCATTCTTGAATTGATTGGTTTTGGTACACATGTAGTTTTAAGAGCTATAAATCAGCTATACTTCAGTAACTTTTATTTTTCTTCTTCTTCCTTGTGGCACATTTACTCAGTGATTAAATTGAAGACATGGGACCAATGAAATATAAATCAAGTGTGTCCTCAGTGTCCTGTGGCCTGCAATACCACCATTCGTTGATGAAGTGGAGTCCCAAAATGAATTTACATGTAGTGAGGACTTACAGCTCCTCAGAGCCCAAGAGGCCTGAAGCCAAATCTGCCATAGAAATGGCCATGGGCCTCCTCCATCGGCTCACAGAAACTGGGACTGTGATGGGAAAAAACTCCCTTCAAAAAGTGTCTGCAACGTGCAAGAATTGGTGGGACAAATATGAAGAGTTTGTTGGAATTAATGAAGTTCGAGAGGCTCAAGGAAAAGTGACAGAGGTAAACATGAAGATAATGTGGAATTTTAAAACTTACAAGTTAAGCTATATGAAGCATAATCACTGGCTGTGAGGCAGAAAAGATCCTCCAAGGAGAATCATGTCTTTTTTTTCTGCTTTGACTATCTGTGCAGGTACTGTGAATGTGTTCCAGGCTATGCATGTAGTAAATAGAGCTCATCCCTTGGATTGAAATGGAGTGTGGTTTGTTTAGTTGTTGGGTTTTTTTTTTTTTTTCCTCCCTCCCCCCCCAAAAAAAAAATTGTATGAATAGCAATTTAGGTCTGTATGGTAATAAGTTTCTAAAATAAATGCTCTTTTTTCTCAGGCAGAAAATGTCTTTATGATAGCTCGAGGGATAGTACGAGAGGCTCGTGAAAATGTAGAAGCCCAACAGATTAAACTGAAGGAAATTCGGGACCGCTTAGACAGGGTCTCTCGGGATGACACCCAGTATTTAGAACTGGCTACTCTGGAACACAGGTTGCTGCAGGTAATTTGTTGGTACTTTAGCATTGGCAAATATGTTGAAAATTTGTGTGCTTGTCTTCCATCACTAGTGACTGTTTTTGTAGATGCAGTTCAGTTCTGAAGTAAGTAATCCGAGTTAATATCTTTGGATACTTGCTTTAGTGAATTATTATCAGTGGTTTGATCCAATTTGATGCAAATTGTATATGTTAATGCTAAAATAGGGTAGTAAACTTGGAGAAGAACACTGCAGATAATAAGCGTAGAAAATTAGTTTTTGTAGTGGTGACCTGCACGTGAGTAGTCAAGAAAAAGCTGCCATTCGCTGAATTAACCTTCCATATGATGAGAGAAACTCTTTCTGGTTAATCCATGAAAATTCAGCTGCCTTTTCTGTGGCTGCAACACTGAGGAAATCCAGATGAAACTGCAGGAACAGCAGGAGCAGGCTTGGAAGCAGGTAACACCTGTGGCAAAGTTCAGGCAAGGAGTGGGTACCGAGGTCTGAGGCAAAACTGAACTCCTGCATCAGTGGGTAGAGCACTGGGAAAGAACTAGAGAGCTGTAGTTGTCTAAACATGGGATCGGATTTGTCTGGATGAGACTTAAAGAAGAACTGAGCTCTGCATGACCATGAAGAAGGGTAGAATTCAAGTGACCGCTGACCGTAAAGTGGTGGTACCATCTCACGAAAAAAATATATACTTGGAAAAATAATTCTGAGAGATGCAGGAAGAAAGGGAAGATGTTTGGCTATAAGAAGAGTGAAATAGAGAATGCAGAAGAATAAGAAGTGTGTTCGTCAGATGAAACTATCTGAGATGTTATTTTCAGTCCTGTTTTCGGTTCCGTCTGAAGGTATTTGAAAGTGAAAGGTGTGGTAAGGGTGGTGTCTGGAGAAGTGATCAGGGCTGAAAAAGTGAACTCATACCCCTTTTCTGTCATCAGCACTTGACAGATTCTCATGTACAGGGTCTTCAGCTGTGATTCCTGACAACCTTTTCCATTTCTCAATTTTGACTTAAAATGATGTCTCATTGACTTAAGTAGGATTAATAAAGAAAATCCCACATTCAAGGGAAAACTTCTGAAACCAAACTAACGGATGTTCCCAATTTTCCTTCCTTCATCTGCATCGGGATTTTGGGGTTTCTGGGATTTTTTAAATTCATTATGGACTATATAGCTTCATATTATACCTTCTCTTTTAATCACTATATTTCTTGCAGGAAGAGAAGAGGTACCGAGCTGCATATTTAAATGCAGAAGAATCAGAGAGAGAAAAATTCTCTCTCTTCTCTGCGGCTGTAAGGGAAAGCCATGAGAAAGAGCGCACAAGAGCTGAAAAAACTAAGAACTGGTCTATTATTGGTTCTGTGCTGGGAGCCGTTATAGGTGTTCTTGGTTCCACCTATGTAAATCGAGTAAGGCTGCAAGAATTGAAAGTCTTGGTACTTGAAGCACAAAAGGGCCCAATAAATTTACAAGAAGCCATCAAAGAACAGGCCTCCAGCCATTACTCACAGCAGAAGGATCTCAGTGATGTCATAGAAGACCTGAAAAATGTGCTGCAAACAACAGCATCACGAGGAGTAAAAGAAGGTGCTTTGTTAACTAGAGAAACCAGGAATGACTCCATAAAAATAGATTCACTTTTAACTCCTTTAAACGAACAGCTAAACTACATTAAACAAGTCAGTTCATGTCTAGGAAGTTTACAGCAGCAGTTCAACAGTCTGCAGGAAAGTATCACGCGGGTGCTGTCTGAGATGCAGAGTGTTAAACTCGCGATCCACTCTAGACCTACAGAACGGGTGATACCGAGGTCTTCAGGGGAGGGCAAGGGCCAGGCTTCTGCTGTGAGAGATGTGATTTTAGAATTGTGTGATACTGAGCGGAGACTGGAAACGCAAATCAAGAGAAGTTCTATTTACAGCACTGCTCTGACGTGTGCTATGTTTGCTATTACTCTGCCTGTACTCTATATTATACTTAAAGGGAACTGACCCCTGATTAATCGCCACAATTTACTAGATTAATAAAGGTAAACTTGCACTCTTAAGCAGTTAGAGTACAAGTCCAAATAAAGCTGCCTTAGCATTATGCCTTCTCCTGTATATTTGAAAAACTTGTAAAGCCGTAGCGCATCTTCTGCTGCAGGCTCCGTGTTAAGTCTCTGTCATGTGCTGTGCATTCAACAAGCAAAGGAATTGCCACAGTTGATCTGTTGATGTCATTCACTGTTTCACTCTTACTGTCTAGTCTTGTATATCGAGACAGCACCCCCAAAGGGCCCTCTGAGCCCCAAATTGCAGCCATGGGGCCCCAAGTTGTTCCCCTTGTTGCTCCCAATGCCTACAGCCACCCCACAGTGGTCCCAAATGTCCCCATCAGGCTCTAACTTGCTCCGCCTGTAATCAGGTACATGCCCCAGACACTGACCCGCCCTCAGCCACATGCCCTTACCCAGCTTTGACCCTCAGCTCCACACAGCAAGCACTGCCAGGGCCCATCAGCTGCAGCCCCCGGCTGCCTCCAAGGCCCCTTGAGATTCTGAACTTCAGACATGTTTAGTGCTGGAACAACCGACAGTTGGGGCTGGGCCCCAGACGCTCTGATGTCCTGTCATCCCCGCAGTTCCCCTCTCCCCAGCTGAGGGCACAAGGAGGCGTCTTCTTCCAGTGGCACAGTGCCAGAGCCGAGCTGAAGTGACCCCCCCCCACCAAGTCCTGTGCTCCCCCAGAGCCATCAGTGTCTTCCCATGGCCCTTCTCCTTCTCCACCAGGACACCGTGAGACTCTACAACCTCTGCACTGCCCTGCACTGCGGCCACTGCTGGACCAAGTGACAGAGCCTGGGGATATATGTGATACACAAGACATGCTGTACAGACACGGGACCTGCATTGTACGTAGAACTAAATAAAAACAGAAACAAAACAAACCACAAACTTAACTGCAAAAATTTCTACTTGTTTGGTAAAATGAACCCTAATATTTTGTGCATGGACAAACTGCAAAACTGTGAAGAAATCGTGAGCAAAAGTAGAGAGAATTACACATGAGGCATTTAGATCAATGATAGAGTAAAAGAATAATTTGAACTGGAAATCACAAATCCAGCTCCATAGTGAATGATGGAATAAATAAACAGTATTAGGAATGATCTGTGATGAGTCACTACCCATAAGAGAGTTGAAGTGTGCAAAAGGTGGTTTTGGGAAGTTCCACCGCTGATTTCTATGAGTGTTTGGAGTGGGAAGTGAGTAACGAGCATTTGACAGGGCAGAAGTTTGATCTACTGGCTTGAAAACTGGGATAAAAATTCCCATACGCTTAGCTGTGTCAAGAAGTGTGCATGCAGATCAATAAAATTTTTCAAGTCTATAAGATTTTATCATTTCAGAAATATTTTTGCAGGTCGTACTTCTTGCAGGAGCTTGATGAAAATAAGAGGCAAGTGTGTAATTAAAGGTGAATGCATAGTACAATGATTCTATTTGTAATTTGCCAGCACTAGTCACTAGTTCACTAGTCACAAACAAAATTTTGTTCTGGTTTGTTTGGGTTTTTTTAGTTTAATGACTTAATGTCGGGCCTCCTTACTATGTAACTGGCTGAATTTGTTATTCAATATCACTAAAAGTGTGGATTTTATATCTATGAACATTGTTTTTAAATGCTGAATGTCAGGCAGCAAAACCTGAAAGTCAGGGCAACACTCACTGAGTTGTACTTGGTGGCATCAAAAATGAGCAGATATCTGAGGCTAAACTTGTACAGAATACATGAGAATAAAAACCCAAGGGTTGTTCATTGCTCTAAAGAAGTCTGTTTTTTACCTTTTTAAAGACGGTATTATGATAGTCAGTAGCTTTAGCTCTACACAGAGTTACAGGAAGCAAAAGTCAGTCAATGACTGTATGAACAGTCAATGAACAGTAGCAAATTAATCTGTGATAAATGACTGTTTGAAGTAGCCTGAAGTTTGAGAAGAGCTGGAAGGTGTGATACAGATCAAGATGAAAATAACTGGATCTCATCCTTTATAGGGAATTTTGAAGACCCAGGAATAGATTCGGTGCAGCTCTGTACAGCTGGCAGAGCTCCTTGTTCCAAGTGATTACTGTGGTTCGCTTAGTTCTGCTCTTCCTTGCTAAATCCTCGTATGTGAAGTGACAGCAGAATAATTTCAATTAGGAAAAAACCCTTGTAATTAACTGTGACTGTATAATAATTAGGAGAGAAGATTTGTGTATTCCCTCAATCCTGGATTAATCATCACTCCGCTGTGGCAGTGATCTGGATGTGTAGTTTGGCGCTGTGCCGTATGTGCACCCCAAAGCCAGAAGGTGTGGCTGCAGCAGTAGCAGCCATACCTGAGCTGGCTCAAGGCAACATCCAGCAGGATGCTATAACATAGACTGTAGGTGTAATCTGTTCAGTACTTTATGCTAAACCTTTGTCATGGTAACGCGGGTGGCAAATACATGAGTTTGAACAAAACCAGCACAGCTGTCCCGTGGTGTTTACCTGGGCACTCACTTTAGTTCACCTACATTTGCAGTAGCAACAGTGATTTACACAAAGCCGAGGGACATCTCAGTGCATGTTTCCTGATGATTCAGCCCGGACTAACTGAATACTTTGTTACTTGTACTCTTCTGGGCTACTTCAGTCAAAACAACAACAAAAAAAAAAGAGGCATTCTGTTGTTCTGTTGCATACCTTTGGGTTGTTAATAAGGTTCATAATAGATGAGTTTACCTCTGGAATGAGGTTTCTCAGCAGAAGCTCTCCTCAACAAGTAGGTTCTGCTTGCTAAAGCCTTTTGAGACTTAAATTCTTGCTCCTTCTGTGAGCAAAGACCTCTGTCTGGGCAGCATGGCTCAGCCAGCCCTGGGTCCCAAATGTTCATCAGTCTGTCGGGGAGGGGGGGAATGGTGGTTGCAATAGCGTGTACAGGTCTAGTGAGGCCAGGGACAGACCCAGTTACTGTGTATAGGGCAGAAGAAGCCTGTGCTGATTCGACTTAATTCCACTGTCTGTCAAGACACAGAAGCTAAGCTAGAGAGGGAACCTAATAAGAGCAACAGGAAGCCCTTTGATAGACATTAACTATAGAAAAATGAGAGGCAGCGGCCTGAGCTAAGCTATTTTGAGTTCTTAGTGCTTCATGAGAAACCACTAGTAACTCAAAAGCAAACAGCCTCGTGGCTATGGAAATAACTTTGAATGAGGTCACTGCAGACTTCTAACAGAAGGTGCGTTCTGAAGAGAAAAGTTGCCATTCCTTCACTCATGAAAGGACTAGAAAATGTTGCTTATGGAGACAGGACAAAAGCAATTATATGTAGTGTCACAATCAGGATATATGTATTTATTTATTAACACTTGAGTTTTGACTGTTCCATTCTAGGATCCTGGTCGGAAGTTGCAGGTGCTCTTGTTGATTTCTTTGTAACTATTTGTCTGGAAAAGTTCCTGTCAAAAAATACCTTCCAAAAACAAATACTTCCCTCTTTGTGAAGCTTAGGAGTGGTAGAGATGTCCTGTTTCCCTCAGAAACAGGATTGAGACTTGCAGTAGGAGTGAGGTTCGTGAGCTAGGAAAAGGGAGACAATGCTGGATTTGTCCATAATATATTTAGAACTGTATTTTATTGCCAGATTTCTGCTAGCAAGTTATATTCATGACCTTCCTCATAAAACATAGAGAAGTGCAATTTCTGGTGTTTGGCAGTTGGATGATCCAAGAGGGTCTGTGCTCAAACACAGCAGCAGAGCTCCAAGATAAAGGGATTGCCACAAGCATCCCAAGCTTGTTTTGCTGAGTTCTGCAGGGAGAAAAGTAAACCTATGCAAATAGGTGTGTGCTCAGACTGTCTTGCTCTGCTCCTGCAAGTTCTGGGGTGCTGGGCACTGCTTGTATTCAAAAGCAGATCCTTGAACACTGACAGGTTGCTGTGAGCAGAACTGTAGGTGCCCAAAAGACCATAACAAAGACCTTAATGCTGTTTCTAAATGTTCTGACAAACTGAAAGCTTGAAAGAAACAGAGTCAGGTATGAAATAGGGTAGATGTAGTTAACCTTCTGTTGGTCCCTGAATTAATGCTCTAAATGCACTTTATTCCCAGAAGCTATAGACAGTATTCACACATCCCTTGTGACTTTCTTAACCCGTCTCATCCCTGGCTTGGAGGGGAGGAAGAGTGAGAACAAAATCAAAAGGAGCATAAGCAGCTGCTAGCCTTGTGATTATCATAATAGTTACGTAAGAAACTTAGCTAACCTGCTTAGAACCAGACATGAACAAGGGGTTTTTATAGAAGAGGATCCTTTAGGGATTTAAATATATTTTTTAAAAAAGCTTCTGATAAAATGGAAATAAAAAACTGTTTAAATTTGTTCCTCAATATGTTTGGTTTTTTGTGTGATACCATTTTCAGCTATGTAATGTTTGAGAACAGTTTGTTCAGTTTTGATTTTTTTTTTTTTTAAGAACTGCAAGATTTTTGTGCAGACTGATCAAAACTCCTCCCAGAAAGGGGAGTGTGTAATCCCACATCACTCATGAGGGCTGAAAGTACAGTAAAAGGGGTAGGAGGAGAGCACTGTAACATCCTTAAAGTGCTCAGAAGCTCTTCTTGCCCTGCTCCCAAAGCAGACCCTGCAGCCAGCTCCCCACACCAGCCCTGCCATGGGACAGAAGGAAAGCTGCTCCTTTCCAATGTGCTCTCATGGGGCTTTTTGCTGCTTTTTAAGTGAAGCTTGCAGATGTTTTTTGCCAGACGGAAGGGCCTGCAGGTTGGGACTGGCTCTGGAGGAAAGGCACAAAGGGGATTAGTGTTTTGAGTCAGGAATGGGTTGGAGCAGAGAAAAGTTGAGATTTATTTATTTTTTTTAAATATTCTTAGTCACCAAAACTGGATTTTGGTGGATGCAATTTGAGTGCAGTTAAAATGTCTCTGATTAGTGAGATGATAATTCTCTGTGCAGTGAGCTCTAAGCTGAAGAGCGATTCAGTGGGTGGGGTGTGGAAATCAGGTGGCTTTTTCTGTGTGGGGAGAAGAGCAAGTAAGGGATCATCTCGTCATGAGAGCCCTCATGGGCTCTGCGTACAGTGGGCCCCAAGGACTCCTCAGCATAATGAAGCACCAAGGAGCAAAGGTCCACAGAGGCAGCCAGCAGCTGCCTCTGCAATAATCCTTCCTTTGGGAGACTGTAATCGTGCTGCCAGATCCTGGGGACTGTTCTGCATCTCTAAAGTTTCAGACATATTTTTTCCTTCATGAAATAGTCTTTTTGGGGATTGGGGGTGGGAGTACGAGAGACTGACAGATTGTAACAAAGAGAGTAGATGTTTAATGACACTTCTGGACATGGGACTTGTACCAACTATGTTCCTCTGAAATGTCAGAAATGTATGTGGGAGGGAAGTCTGATTCAGACTTTCAGAGCAGCTTTATGTCTTCAGCGGAGATCTGTATCTTTATCTGTAGCCAAAAAGGAAAAGTGATGGGCACCCCTGGAACGTGGTGAACTCTGTACTTTGCACAGCCCAGGCCAATCCACTCTTCCTCAGAGTTTGCTTATACCTCCAGCTCCTGTATCACTTCTGCATGTCCTCAGATACGTGTTCTTTTTCCAAACAGCATTTGTGGCTGGCTGCTTAGGGCATAATTTCATCTTTTGTATGTGGTCTCAAAACATCTGGCATCAGCTCAGCAGGCAAATGACCAGTACTTACAGTTGGTCACTGCATGTATAGCAAGTCACTTGTTAGACTAACTGTATATTCTCTGATCAACAACACAACAGAATGCAGCACATCTGGGGAACACAGAAGTTACACTGTGAGCGAGAAAAATGGGAGCATTAATTCTGTCCCTCGGTAGAGCTGTTACTGACAGAACTCATCCCTAATTCAGAGAGAGGATTTTATGCAGTCAGTTCTTGGGGGCAAGAAATGCCTTTGTCTCTTATACAGAGCACCAGCCTCTGCTCTACTCATGACTGGAGCTTCCAGCTTCACAGGAACAAAAATCACAAAACCAGCAGTCAGTTTATGTTACACATATCACTTCAGGGCTTCTGCTTTATGGTGCTTTTGTCTCCACCGACTTTCAGGTGGAATGGTATGTCCTTGCTGTTTTGCAACTGGAGGTGAGTATGCTTTTGTCACATTCTTCAGTCTCGCTAATGTGCTGGTTCACACATACTCTGCAACTGAGAACTGGGCTGTGCCTAAGTCTCCCGATGCTATGTATGTCCACGGTGACTCCAAAGTAGGTACAGACCGGGTTTGCTGTCATGTTTGCTGCTGTTTTGCTCCCTGTGCCCCGTGCCCGCTGCAGATTCCCGCTCCCTCGCACCTCTTGGCTGAGAACAGCCGAGTACAAAACCTTGTCGAACCCAACACTTAAGTCACATCGCTAGAAACGCAGAGAGGAGAGAAACCCTGCGGTTTCCTGCAAAACTTACAGTGTTAAGCCCAGATCTCAAGAGCGGCGCTACGCCCTCGGGCCGGCCAGCAGCCGGCACTCGTTTTGGCGGCAGCGCCCAGAACACTCTGCCCTCCCGGGGCTCGCTCCTTAACGACAGAGGCCCGACGTGCCGAGGGACCGGAGCCCCGCAGCCGCCGCCGCCTCTCCGGGCC